>JAHWFP010227919.1:0-28435 GCA_023313725.1 Lithobius niger
CGTGACCAATGGTTCCCGTGGAGCACCCTTGCCGCGTGGCATCGCATGGAGCACAGCACATCCGACGACGTCGGGGGCTAGAGAAAGAAAGATGAAGTAACAGCCGTTGATTAGGCTTATCAAGTTTGGAGGCTGCGCAGAACTAGTTCGCAGAGGGCAGCGACTCCTAGTCTTCACTCTCCAGTACAAACAGCATTATTACAGGGAGAACGCTACAATTCAGGTAGTGTATATTTTAACAGATAGAAAAAATTTGGCATTGGAGTGAAATTCACCCCCCCTCCCCGATCAATGTATGCTGGAATTGGAATTTAATTCACATTAATGTATGTAGGAAGTGGGGTGTAATTTGCATCAGAACAGTAACATAAGTACAGGGTGGTCCACAAAAAACTGACGACTCATTTTGTTAAGTCCAACTTTTCTATTTAGCCCCCCTCAAAACCAGGAGAGGACAGAAATCAGAACGAATGAGACGGGACCACCCTGTATAGCTCTCGATGAAATGACTACGAATTGAAGTAAAAATTGCATGCAGTATGCAGTCCAAAACTCACCAGAATCAAACCACAAGTATCCTGAACTAAACAAGTTTGACACAAAAATGCTCAGCCTTCTTTTGATCCAATTTTTTGGCTGTAAGAAGGTCCAACGGGGGTCGGGGGTGTTGCCGTAGACCAAGGAGGGGGTTGAACAGGTGGTGGAGTCAGGAACCGTGGGTGGAAACCATGCGCTACGATGGAAAGGACCGTAGGATCCGAAGTGACGTTCTGAATCTTTATGGTTGACAGAACCATACAGCTCCTTCCATTCACAGGCTTTTGCAACTGACCAAGCAGAGCAAGAAAATCATCTTGGTTCATTTTTACTGAAATTGTTTTTTTTGGGGGGAATCAATGACAAGATCTTCGTTTGGGGTTGTTGTGCATTCATTGTATGCTTCACAAATATGCTTCAATGCTTGTTCTTCTACACTAACGTCAAGATTATTTAAAAGATATGCTACATTTCTTCAACCTTGGCATGAGGACTTTGACCACTATCACCAATATCACCACAATACATATGTGAAAAAAAAGTTGTGGCAGTTGTCTGGCTCTTTTAAGCAGTGCGTTTCTCTATTGTTCAGTATTGGGCAGTTTATTGATCTTTGGAACGACGCCCACGCTACAAAATTTATGGATGGGAAATTGTAATGTCCTAATGGGATAACATTCCTACAGTTTCACCACATTATGAGAGGTAATGTGCTGGGCCTGTCCCACTTGGAATTATAAAAAAAAAAAAAATTTGAAATTCTGCGTGGTGGTTTAAGAACATAGCACTACTTAATGTCTGAAACCTGCAATACCGACTAACGAAATTGTTTTACCATAACATAGAAACATTTATTGAACATGAAACATCGGTACACAAAATATATGAACTTGTCTGGTTACATACATTCTGAATACAAACAACATAGTAGTATACAATGGTTGTGCGAGCGATCTCTAATGGGCATAACACCTCGGTCTGATTACTACCATGTACCAAGAGAGTTTAAGTTAAAAGGTGTGCATTGAACATTTAGATGACTACTACAAAAGAAAAAGGAATAAAAATTAAAAATATTTGGCAGTTGGAACATTTACTACCAAATTAGGCACAGTTTTTTTTTTTTTTTTTTTTTTTTTTTTAGAGGTGGCAGGTTACGATATGTACACGAGCCAAAACTGCATTCCAGGTGCACAACGAAAGTAGCTCGTATACTACAGGTACAGCTTTAAAAGTTATTTTAATATATCCACCTTACAACAAACCAGCTAACAAGCGGGAGAACCATTTATTTTTACTACTACTGTCAATATTAGTAACAGCAACACAATTATCAATCAAACTTAATAATTTGAACTTTTTTTTGCCAACATTACTAATCTTTCATCATAGTCCTGTTTTTCACAACTTGATGGCAATAATGATCTTGCAGTATGAAATTGCAGTAAGTCTGCATGGATAGTTATAAAAAAATAATTATTATATCAGACTTTTAATATTATTTTTATTATATTATTTAGTAGTCATGCACAAATTATCACAATTATTCCACCAAATGAATTTCAAAGCACATTAATAAGATGCACACACACCTGAAAATGGATGGTTTCAACAGGAAAGAGGAGATGACGATAGCTAACTTCTGGCAAAAGGGGAAAAAAAAACGCCTTTGCCTTTATAATTAGTTCTACTTTGGCTACCAAGTTATTGCAGTCTTCAGTAAAACCATGGTCTAGAAGTCTCCTATCCACTACACACACACAATTAATCTTTAATTAAACTATGTTTAACAGGAAGCCATTTAATGTCTCACGACAAAACAAATCCTTGCCAAACCTTGTGCATGTCGTCGTCAAATCGACGAGTTGGGTCATAAACTTTCCTTAGCCCAAATGTGTTTTCTTTTTCTATATATATATATATATAATTTTAACCCATCCCGAAGCCAGCTAAAAACCACTCCTTCCGTTCTAAAATCTACGATAGGTAACGATAGAATTTTAACTACATCACTTTTTTTTAACAGTATTCAGTGAGAGTGGACTGTTGCAAGATAATGATGGCAGATACAACTCCGTAATCTGTTAAAGGTCCTCGATATCTGAATGCGCATGTCGAGTTTCACATGGATGGTAATTTTTTATGCAAAATATATAAGTATACACACAGACTGGAATTTTTAAAGTCCAAACCAAACATAACTTTAAAAATGTACAACAACCAAATCAAAAATTCAACCTTGTATCTTTTTTACCAACACAACTGTAAATAAAAATTTGTTTGAAATGACTTAGTAAAATAACGGTTTTATCAGTTATTAAAATGAAGGACCACGGAAAATACTGAGTTTTTTAAAAATAATCTTGACACTTTTATTCCATCTCTGCATAGATCACACTCTCAATCGTAGTGAAGTCTTCCTTAACGTGGGTTCCCTGTTCCAGAAATACGACAATTACACTGCACAGGGAGAGCTGTTACCCCATTACGAGGCATAATACTGCGTGGCATTCCTGGGCAAAGAAAACAAAAACTTTCATCGCATGGATGTGTAACTTAAGGTTAATGCATTGTGGAACACAGTAAAAGGGAAGTCTTTCGTTAAGCCTTATAACGTTGAACGTTATTTTTTCAACGTAGAACAATTTTTTTTAAACTTGTTAATAATTTTATACTATGCATAGTTCCATTAGACTAACATCAATTTGTTCAAAGCTTTTAAAGGTTAAAGCTTTAATTATTTTAATAAAGCTTTTTATTTTATTGACTTTATTAAAGTCACCACTTTTTGTCAAAAATAGTTAGGTTATTAGGATCTGAATCCACAAAAATATTCTGATATGTCTGCTAATCTACCGCTGATAAGTGTGTCACAATACATTCCAACCATAAACAAGATAATTTGAACACTTTTTAATGAAGTAGGGATATAACTGATATAACACACCAAGTTAACCTTATTACTAGACTTCAGCAACAATGGTCCATTACTATCACGATGTATTAACACCCGCTTTATCTTTCTATCATAAATAAATTTCAAGCCCCTATACAAACATAGTAAAATAAAAAAAATCTATATATAATGTGAATCTCAGTAATATATGTATATGTAGATATATGTAACTGAAAATTAAGAGCCCATCATCAATCAGGCAAGTACATCGAACACCTGGGGAGGGCATCGTAAAGCTTGAGACTAGTAAAATACACAACGTCAATGGAACAACTAACAAGTTAAAAAAAATTGCAGTGTTTTAATTTTTTTTTCTGAACTATCGTATCCAATGATGTTTGATCAGTTAACAACAAAGCTGCTGTTGGTATGCAAAGGGCGGTTTAGAATTTCCGGCCTGAGTGTTCTCTCACGCTGCAAAGCAAAATCACATAATTACTGACTGCTGTGGGACAGTAGGATGAGCAGGATGCAGTTAACAATGTACAGCAGAAACGTGCAAACAGACCCAAGAGAAGGAAATACAGTTTAATAAGAATTAGGTATGGCAGGAAAAGAACAACAAAGGCAGGGAAACTAGACTTGATACCTACTCTTGCAAGTAAATTTATTATTTAACTTTAAAAGTGTGCAAAAAAAGTTGAAATGTGCAACACAACAGCTGAATTAAGTGCAAGACTAATGATGTGAATTTTTTAATGACTTCAATGATACTATAATGGAATGACAATATTTTCATTTACGAGTACCTACACACACAAAGGTACGGAAAAAAACCGAAGGGCAGCTTGACAATCCTGCGCAGTAGTCGTCGGACATTGTCGGAAGATAGTGATTTCTTGTTACTCAAACGCAGAACAACAAAATCACTAGTCTTCCAGACAAGATCTGAAGGCCCAAGTCTTCTGTCCTTACCCTTTGTTAGTAGGGGATAGCACAGCCTGCTGCTGGAGACAAGTTATTTGTATCATGTTGATACTTGAAGAGGCAGGCAAGCATGCAGAAGAGCATTAGTAAGATTTACAGCAACAGAGATGGAGTTAAAACTAACTTTGCTAGGCAAATACGAGGTAAGGCACTTGGGAGACAATATGCAAAAATATGCATTATGCTGATACAATGGAGGTTTGAAATATTCTGTCAAAGTGGATAATAGTAGCACACTTGGTCAAAGTGGACAGTGCAGCAACGCACATGTTAATATGACAAACTTCATAAGGTTGAAATACAAAGAGACCATTCAAATGAGTGTCGAGTTATGTGTTATGTACTTTCAGTGTATTGGTTACCACAGCTTTAACTGAAGTGCTTCTAGATTGTTTCAGCATTAAAAGTCTTATTAAACAAAACGGGGATACTGCAAGGATGTTAGGACAATGAACCGGAAGATGCAAGATATCCGCCTTAATGATTTTGTTCAGCGTGTTAATTATTAAGCATGAAGGACAATGGCAAGTAACTTAGCATGCCTCTTCAAGAAAAGTACAAAATACAAGTCAAAATCATTACAAAGAGCGAATGAGTTTCATCAACACAAACAGCTTTATGAAGTAAAAAGATGCAGCAATTAAAGACGTTATTAACTAAACTCACTTTTGTTGGAGGAGGTATTGGGCCATCTGTATCTGGTTTGGCATCCCTGTTATCGTAATGACGCGATCGTTGGCACCAGGCAAGGCCTCATCAATGGTAATGCCAGCTCCAGAGTCTTGGCGGATTTTGCGAATACGTGCTCCACCTTTGCCGATAATGGATCCAGCCAACTGAACAATAAAGTAGAGTGCAAGGCATTATGTAGTAAATGACAAATTGTTTCCCGTAGAATGTTAAAAAGATCAAAATTCCAGGGTTACCTGGTTAATTTTTTTTTAATTACCTATTGAAAAAATACATTACCCAATATTCCCATATTTGGCATTTTTCTCCAATGCTGTTTCAACTAGAGATAAAACAAGTTCTTCCGGTTCGCTGGCCTCCATCGTATATATATAGTCGACGCGGAGCGACAGAGCTCACCTTTTCGACACCTCTAACCTGCCCAAATGGCAACGAGAGGGAAGGAGGGTGGGAAGCCGGGTAATGTATTGTTTCAATAGGCAATAGAAACAAAAATTAACTAGGTAACCCTGTAATTTTAATGTTTCTGCTTGCCATGAAAAAATCCATTACCCAATATTTAGCATTCCCCATAGACTTCGTCATGGCGGCAGGCGCCATTTGATCGGAGTCCCCTTAGCCAGAGACCGGCCCCCGTAACACAAAGTGGATTGCAGTGTGTCCAAGGGTCAAGAGTACCCTGTGGGCTGCAACAAAGGGCCCAACGTGGTACAAACCGTCGGCATAAAGACATATCCCGGAGATAATGGGATGTGAAGACGGTAGGGTGGCGCCAAGATGCAGATTCCATAATGTCTGTGATAGAAACATTGCTAAAATGGGCCCAAGATGTAGAAATGGCACGGAGTTCATGTGCCGTAACCCTAATATTCTCAGTGATGCAATTGACGTCCATGGCTTCGTAAGCTTGGAGGACGACGGTTTTAATCCAGGAAGCGACCATTCATGCAGAGGTGAGACCAGCCCTACTGTTGAAGGGGATAAAAAGTTGAGTGCGGTCCCGTCTGATGGGATCGGAAGCCATCAGGTAGAAGCGGATGGCTCGCACAGGGCATAGAGTATGTTCTTGATCATGCCCTAGGATGCTGGAGAGATGGAATTATGAACGGTTGTGTCCGTTCAGTGGGCTTCTGGGTTTTCGCTCTGAAGGAAGAGTCAGGAGTAAGAGTGACACCCTGAAGGTCCGGTGGACGATCCAACTGAAACGAGTGGATTAGTGAAGAGATTTTGTAGTCCGTGAGTAGGGAAGTATTTCCGGCAGCCTTGAAGACGGCATTCAGTGCTGACCTATAGACTAGGATGGTAGAGCCTCGTAACCCTTCCTTAAACAAGGAGTTTAGGAAGCGGAGGAGGTCGTGCATAGGCGGATTGACCGGATTGACTTGTTGTGAGATACACCAATGAAACCATCGTTTCCAGTGGTTGTCAAACTTTTGTAGTGGAGGATCGCACGGCCCTGGAAGCTATGCGAGAGGCATCGTCTTCAAGAATGCCCGTTGAGCGGAGGAGTCAGATGATAGTAGCCGCCCGTGAAGCTGTAGCGAGGACAGATTCGGATGGAAGGACCGTCCCTGGTTCTGTGATAGGAGGTCCTGCCGTGCAGGTAAGCGGCGCGGGGAGTCTATGAGGAGGGACAAGAGGAGGGGAAACCAAGCAGCGGATGGCCAGTTCAGCGCGATCAGGAGAAACCGTCCTGAGCAGTTGGCGATTTTGCGGAGGACCAACGGTAAGAGGCGAGGTGGAGGGAAGACATAAGCATGAAGATGGTTCCAGTCCAGAGGGAGGGCGTCCACCGCCCAAGCTTGTGGATCCGGTAGCGGACTGAAACAGTGGTAGTTTGTTGTTGAGTTTCGTGGCAAATAGATCTACTGTTGGCGGATGCCACAAGTGGAAGAGTGCATGGCAAACGGACGGGTGCAGTGCCCATTTGCTGATCGAGGGTTTCTTGCGAGAGAGGGAGTCGGCTATGACATTCCAGGGTCCCGGAATATGAAGCGGTAGTAACCGAATGCGGTTGGCGATACAGAAGCGAAAGATTTCGGACGTGATAAGGTGGAGGGATTGGGAGAGAGTCCCACCGCCCTTGCACAGGTAGGCTACTGCCGTCGTATTGTCGATATGTATCTGGACTGTTTTGGCGGACAGGAAGTCCTAAAACTGGTGAAGACAGAACCGCTCGCAGTTCGAGGTGGTTGATGTGTTCGGAGGTGTTCACAGGCCATAGCCCGGAGGCTGTGAGATTGTCGATGTGTGTTCCTTATCGTAGACGGCATCTGAATAGGTGGAGCTGGGGGGGAGGTTCGTGTAGAGGAACGGACGCGGTCAAGTTCATGACGTCCATCCACCAAAGCAAGGTTACCATTGGGAAGGACGGTTCCCGGATCTGAGAAGGCATCGTGAGGGCGAGGCTTGAGTCCCCCCCCCCCCTGTTAGTCGGTAGTGGTGCAGGGGACGAGCCATCCACCAACCGTAAGGGACAAGGAGTCTATCGTCCCTATGGTGGAGGCCAGATCCTGGAAGGTGTGATGTGGCTGTCGCAGAAATTTTTGCGAAAAGCTAGTAGATCGGTCTTGATCCGTTCTGATGACGGCGCAATTGTCCCCTGGAGGAGGTCGAAGGATACTCCGAGGAAAACGAAGTTTTGTGCTGGAAAGAGCCGGGATTTTGGGTTATTGATACCGAAGCCTAGTTGATGAACAACTGACATGGCGGTGTCTAAGTGCGTTAGCAACCCCCGAGAGTTTTGGTGAGGGAGGAGACAATCGTCGAGAAAGGCGTGTATGCAGATCCCTTGTTGGAGGCATGCTAGAACCGGCCGAAGAACGTAGGTAAAGATTCTTGGGGATTCTTGGGGCTGCATTGAGCCCGAACGGTAGACAAAGGTACTCGTAGACCGTGTCGTCGAGGACGAAACGGAATAGGTGGCGGACAGCAGCATGTAGGGGAATGTGCAGGTAGGCATCGGCGAGATCCAGTGAAACGGTCCAATCATTTATCTGGAGGGATTCGCGGATAGAGGCCACAGTTTCCATTTGAAAATGTGGATTGTCGATGAATCGGTTGAGGGGTTTGAGATTCAAAATCAGGCGTGTTCCGCCGACGCTTTCCATGTCTTTACTAGAAGCTTCAGCCGCGCGTAACGCTCCTTAGCACGAGCGAGTTCGGAGGATAGGGACCGGAGGTCCGACGCCGGTGGCGGTTGACCACACGGGATCGGAGATGTAGCGGCGGTATTGCACTGCGGAGGAAAGGATTCCGAAAGCAGCGGGTTGGGAGGCGGAGGCTCCAACATATCCTGTTCACGGATGAGCGAGGAAGGGGGGATTCCCTCGACGTTCCCTTTGCTCGCGGCATATCCGAAGCGGATACGGATGGCTAGTGCTGGAGCAGCGGTTAAGCACAGCAAATCCAAAAGTGAACAGCGTGGTCCCTAGAAAAGAAAAGGTGAGCTCTGTCGCTCCGCCTCGACTATATATAGTGAAGCTGCGCAGTAGCTAGCGAACCGGAAGAACTTGTTTTTATCTCTAGTTGAAACAGCATTGGAGAAGGAGAATGCCAAACATGGGAACGCTAAAGGTAATGGATTTTTTCACGGCAAGTAGAATCATTCAACAAGCAGAAAGCCGGACTTGTACTTACCACTACCAAACTTACACCGTACTAATATTTTATTAAAATGATTATCTGAACTGGTACAGATGCATAGGGCCTATTTGTGAATCAAGCCTACAGAGCAACTGAATGCGCCGCACTAAATACTGTATTAAACTGATCATGTGAACCAAGCCAGCGTAGCAACTAAATGGATAGTGCAGTAGTCAGATCTATTACACACAATGATTTTGGTATGTTTAAATAAATCCTTTTGAATTGGTGTTTTTTAAGAGCTATACAATGGAGCTACACTAATACCATTTTTTGTATTATTTCCTATATCAAAAAAACAAAGTCGTATAAACTTGTACTGGTGATGTGTGGACTAGTTAATTTAATGGGCAGGCATGCCAGACAACGTGCACGGGAACCAATTTACCGAGCTGTAGTCAGTTCGAGCGGTGCATTAGTTACTTCTGGAGCTTTCATTCACTAAAGGTATTTCATGCCATTTTGCTCACGAATAGTTTCTTGCCAATAAGAGAATTATTTCCCAAACTGTGCCGTTTGTCGCTTGCTGCCCCTGCGAGTTTCTGCCAATCCAAGATGGCGGCCATTGCACCACATAGCGACTAATTTATTTATTAAATCATGTGTCGCTTTAACTGGAGTAAATACACATGCCGCATTGTTTTTGACAGAATAAACCGACAACCTTGCCTTCAGTCTGGAAGACTGCCGTCCTAAGCCAATGTTGATGGCAAGACAGGCAAGTTTTGTTTTACTGAAAATACCAGGACCACGTGGTTGATTTTTGTTTCTATTGCCTTTATGGATCTTTCATGGACCTGATCTTTTAGCATTCTTCTTCTGCTTTGTTGAGATTTAGAGTTCTGGAGCCTTTTTCACGCCGCTACCCACCGTGCAACAGTTCTGAGCAGCCTCCATATATAAAAGCATTGCCGGCGGTCATTACTTCATCTTTTATTCCTCAGTGCCCAGTTGGTGGCAGAGTAGAAGGTATTGTGCATTGTATTGGTAAAAAGTAAGGCTGTACCGAACCGAACATGGCCGAACAGTGTGTTTGGTTCGGTGTTCGGTCTTTCAAACGCAAAATACCAAACCGAACAAATTCTCACTTCTAATCGACAGATTTTGATGTTTGAATACACCATTTTGAAGGTTTTTTTGCCAGCTTTCCGTTGGTCCAAACCATAAGTTCCTAGCTCTAACGGTTCAGAAGTTATAACGATAAATGTAAAAGTAGTGGAGATTTTAAGGATAACAGATTTTCAACATCTATGGACTTACAAGTCCATGTGAAAATACTTACATTTAAGAAACTTTTGCTTTGATGAATCTTTCTGAACTGAGTAGTTCTACATTTCAGTTTAAGATAAATTGCTTTGGTACATTTTTGTTCGGTTCGGAAGTGAGATTGCTTTGGTACATTTTTGTTCGGTTCGGAAGTGTTCGGTGTTAGGCTTATTTAAGGTTTGTTCGGTTTGGTTCGGTAAGGCTGAAAAATTCTCGTTCGGTACAGCCTTAGTAAAAAGTATTGTATATTTCATAAAGGCAATAGAAACAAATCAACCAGATGGCCCTGGTATTTAGTGTTTCTAAATGCCATGAAAACATCCATTATCTAACCTTTTAGCATTTACCCTGGGTAGCGCGCGGATTCCCCAAAAAGTAGAAACTTTGCAAACGATCAGAAGAGACCTGGCTGTGGAGAGAGGATCGTAATGCTTAAGGGGATCAGAGTATCCGTCTAGCGGCCGACACAGTCGAGTCCTTCAGCATGGGCAGACATAACAAAAATAGTGAGACGTAAACACAGTAGGGCTTCTCCAAGAAGCTGCCTCCATATCACTGATAGGAACATTACTGTCGTGCATGCAAAATCTACCGTATCCTGGTATATAGGATACCCGACAAAATCACTTTCATCAGACAAAATCCGACAAATTACGTAATTTGTAGTACACTTTCACCTAAAAACGCGCTTTTCATCAGACATTTTTACATTCTGATCAGACAATTTTAGATTCTGGATACCAGCCACTTTGGTAGATTTTGCATGCACGATTACTGTGGTAGGCAAAAGACGCTGAAGTGGCTCGAAGTTCATGGGTGGTGACACAAATTCTGTGATCGGCGCAGTTAATGTCTAGAGAGTTGCAGGTCTGAAGGATCACAGAGTTGATCCACATGGAAACCATGAGTGCTTAAGTTTCACCAGACGTGGTAGTGAAGGGTAGAAAAATTTGTGATCGGTCCCGCTGGATTGGTTTGGATTTTTTAAGGTAGAAGCGAAGGGCTCGCCCATGACAGAGCCCGTTCAGGTTCATTTCCAAGAATATTGGAATAGGGCCATATGATGAAGGGGTGAGACCTTTCACATGGCTTCTGTGTTCTGCATCTAAGGTGACGGATCACTGGTCGCTCAATTTCGAATGACGACATTCATCCAGGAGACCTGTATTGTTAGCCGCCTTAAAAACAATAAGGGCATAACAGTAAACCAAAATGGTAGAACCACGACGACCGTCTTTGAAGAGGTCACTTAGGAACAGCAATTAGTCTGGAGTAGAGGGACTGATTGGACTAATCTGCCGTGGGAGACACCAATGAAACCATCGTCGCCAATGGCTGTCGTAGATTTTGTTGGTAGAGCGTCGGTTGGCTTTGGAGGCAATATGGGAGGCTTGTTCTGCAGGAACGCCTGTCGTAGCAATAGGACGATAGTAGCCACGCGTGAGACGCAGCGACTCTGGACGGAAGTGGAACACGGTCCCCCTCATTTGGGACAGGAGATCAGAAGATTCCGGAAGATGGCGGGGTAGGTCGACCAAGAGGTCGAGTAACAGAAGGAACCAGGCCACTGCGGGCCAGTTGGGCGCTATCAAGATGGACAACCCGGGGGGCTGGACCATCTTGGGGAGGACCAGGGGAAGGAACTTGGGCGAGGAAGAGGTAATCGAAGAGGCAATCCCAATCCAGGGTAAGGGCATCCACGGCCTAGGTTTGGCCATGCGGGACTGGACAGAAGAATTGGGAAGTCTGGCATTGAGCCTCGTGGTAAAGAGGTCTACCATAGGCCTGCTCCAAATGAATGCTTTGAGGGTCCACTCCCCAGACGGAGGCGACTGGTGGGACAGGGAGTCTGCAATGACATTGCGGTTGCCCGGGATGTGTAAAGGAAGCAGGACTGTCCTTAGAGAAATGCAGAGACCGAAGATGTCTGATGTGACTTGATGAAGGGACTGGCACGAGCCGGGGTTGGCAGCACTAAAAGACGTAGTCGCCGTGTCAAGAGTGGGACCGGCGATCGCTGAAGGACTCCATGATGAGGGACAGAACGGGGACCATAGGGAACAAGCCACTGTCCCCGGACGACCGCGGACAGAGTGGAGAATCCCGGTAAAGAGGATCCTTTTGCAAAATTTTGGCAGAGGATGGCGGAGTTGCCAGGCAATGGTTCCTTTGGCTTACCCTTGGTACAAGGCATAAGGCGGCGGCTCAATAATATAAATGAGTAGTAGTGCACAGCGCGTCCGATGTGGTCGAGACGTAGAGAAGAAAAGCTGAAGTAACGACAGTGGGCAATGCTTTTATATACGAAGGCTGTGCAGAACTGTTGAGCAGTGGTTAGTGACGCGAGGAATGCTCCAGAACTTATTCATTAGTACATAACAGCAATGCAGAATGTTAAAAGAACAGGTAATGATATTTTCATGGCATATAGAAAATGCAATCTAAAAGATAAAATTAAAATTAGTTTCTTACTATCAGCAAAATACTAACCTTCACTTGTATATGCTAAAACGCTTATTTAATGCTTTTCATTGCCTAAATTAAATTCCCCGATGGGCGCTGCTTCGTATTCCACATAATGCAAGTGGTATCATCATTGTGGCTTTTGGACACCGCTGAGTAAACATCGTGCAAGTTTTTCACGTGCACAGTGCTTTTTGGCTTTGCCCATCATGTCTGAGCCACAGCATGAGGAAATACTTGCTTCCAGAACAGTCCCTCTATGTAACCATCCAGGATTGCCGTAAATGCAACTTTGACAATATAACGTACAAAACTTGTGCTCTTCACATTGATGCTTTAATCAAAACAATCCACTACACATGAAAACATTCCGACCAAAGGAAACCACAATGCAGGTCGTTTGCCCGATGACCCAAACAATGACTCAGACAAGGTAAAAATCAACCATGTCCATTTGGTTTTCCACGTTAACATCGTTACACAGTGCAGTTGGATTCCTACGCATGGCCTCTAATCTGTCACCAATAGATAAAGGACTTAGCCCATCTTGGCTATGCAAGCTCTGATCCACCTACTGGGTCAGATTTCTTCCACGTGTTTTAGATGGGTTTGACAGATGCGGTCAAGTGGACCTTGCACAAATTACAACACATACTTACGAAGTCACAAATGCGACACTTCCTGCACAATGGGTGGAAATCCCATGCCAACTTCCTACAGGCGCACGATGCTTATAAAATCCTGTCCTGGCTTTTAAAATAGCGTTGGCCGCTTTTAATGTCGGCCAAAGATATTTTACCAGAACATGAGCGATAAAGAAAACGAATGCGTCGTAAAGCGAAGCACATCCGTCCTTGACGGCTGCTCCAAGTGATATTACGTAAACGAAGAAGGCGGCAGCGGTATCTGCAGGTGACTCAAAACTGTGTTGGTATGTTTAAAATTTGGGCAGAGAATCCGTGAAATAAGTGATTTTAGCATGATTACTGAATGTTAGCATTTTGCAGATAGTAAGAAAAGAGTGTCAGATCACGAAATGCTGGTTGCTTTTCTCCAAAGGAATGCTAGCGACAAAGCACACGATGCCTCTGCCGCTGGTTTTGATCACGGATCTTCGCTAACCAGAAACTCCCGTCGCTCTCTCCTAGTAGCATTGGTAGGTTCATCCACAACAGACGAAACCATTTTCAAGGCCCTTTCAAGGTTCTTTGCAAATCAAATTATCAAAATTAGTATTATAATGGGTGTTGATGTTGGCACCGCTGTGCCTAATTTTATTTGCAAAGAAATTACGTCTACAGTTTAATCGTGACGGCTGCATATCCTATGGATAGGGTAGAAGTTAAAAAAATGGCAGGTCAACATCGAGAAGACCATGGATAACCTTGAATACCAAAATAAGGTGACCCCGGCGAATTCTAAACCATTTTTAAAGTATTTAAGCGTTGATGTTATTTAACATCTCGCATACCTGGTAGTCGCTTAGTAAACCGACGTTGCACTGCCTTAATGAGATCAAAGTCCTTAAGAAGTTATGGGGACCACACCGGAGATCAAATTTCAATAGTGGTCGAACATAGGACCTTGAATGCCCAAACCTTTGTAGGAACATCTGAGGTGAAGCAGTGCTGGACAATTGCCAGCCGGCGATTTGCAGAAGAGACAATATGCGCGCAATGAATCGATGATTTGAAGTCTTTTGTGAACCAAATGCCAAAATCTTTTATCACGTCCACGTTCGGTAATTTTTCATTTTCGAGAGCGTAGGTAGGAGTGTTTCCAGTCCATTCCGAGGAAAGCACTTTCATTCCCTGAGAAAGACTTGAGTGTCGTTAAGAGGCTTAGACGTTGAGGTAACCATGCTGCTGATGGCCAATTTAAAGCAATCAGTAGCGCCCTGGGGACTGCTTTATCTTTTCTAGGACTTGTGGAAGTAGTTTGAATGGGGGGAAACAGGTCAGTGTCTACTACCGTGGCTTGTTCGTCTGGAACTGGACCGATGAAGTGGGGAAGTCTGGTATTGTGCCTCGTGGTGAATAGGTCTACCACTGGGGTGTCCCAGATGTTGAAGTGATATTCGCAGATGGATTTCTTGAGAGTCCATTCTCCTGTTGGAAGCGTTGGGCTAGAAAGAGTATGCAATCACATTGCCGAGGTTATTTCGTGGAGTTTGCGAGACCTCGTTCCTCCTTCCTTCCTGATGCAAGTTATTGCAGTTGTGTTGTGGTGAATAGGTCTATCATTGGGGTGCCGCAGATGTTGAAGAGATGGATTTCTTGCTATCTCACAAGCTATTGCAGTTGTGTTGTATGCTTGGACTTGGAACGACTTTCCCTCCGATTTGATGTTGGAAATGGAGAAGTGCCCAGAGTATGACTTAATTCCAAGATGTTGATGTGGTCGAGATCATTATGAGACCAGAGACCTGATGTGAGCTCGTTATGAGAACAGAGACCCGATGTTTCGTGATGGCCTACGAGTGCTTCCCAGCCCTCCATCGAGGTGTCGGCCAGGAGTAATAGGTCCGGTATTGATCGGTGACATTCGGTCTTGGTTCGACTAGGTACCCCACTTGTCGATGCGGTAGTGGTGGAAGGGTCTGGTCATTTATGTTCCGTAAGGGACAAGATTCGCCATGGAGTCCATTCCCCGATCAAGTGAGAGGTTTGATGTCGAAACTGATGAGCATGTTGAGAGATGTCTTCTATTCTGTCTGGAGAAGGCATCACTCTTGCAGATTCTAGGTTGAACCATACTCCCAGTTGTGGGCTGGAGCGAGACGAGATTTCGGCATGTTTATTCCGAACCATAGGCTGTTGAGTAGACTAATTGCTTGGCCTCAATTGGACATTAGTTGCTGTGGGTCTTGATTGTTTAACAGCAAATTGTCCAAGTAGGCATTGCTTCTATTTGTTGCTGTAATTTCGCCAGAATTGGTTTGAGGATCAGTGAAAATTATGGGTAGCTCCCTCCATTCAGGCCGAATGGTAGGCATTGGAATTCGTCGACTTTGTTGTACATGAAACGAAATAGGTGAAGGACTGACGAGTATAGGGGTACATGGAGGTAGGCATCCTATATCGTGTCTATTGATACTGAAAATGGCGCAGTTATGCACCTACTGGGAACACGAAGGCTTTTCCCTCCCGGGGAGTAGCAACTTCGTCTATAAGGAGTTGCGCTTCTGCCGGATTGCCCTTTCGTCTTAATGAATTGGCGAGAACGAGGGGGTTAGTTTGGACGAAAGGATTGGTTGCGTCGATTGTCATTGTTGAAACGAAATAGGTGAAGGTTATAGGTTAATAGGTTATTAATAGAACTTGTTGACTGGAAGTTTTCCCAAACAGGTAGAAAAGTGTGCAGTCGTGCACCTACTGAGAACATGGATGGATGGAAGGCGCCATTGGTTCTTTCGTGAAGAGCTTTTTCCCTCCCGGGAAGGAGTAGCGCTTCGTGGGGCGGTCCAGTCTTCGGCCAGTTGGCGGCTTGGATACGGCTTGTTCTGTTTGGAAGCCGGTTTTGAGCTTGCGCGAGATGTCCAGGTGAGATGCAAGACTTGGAATTAAACTGTAAGATCGGAAGATTCCGTAGCTGAAATAGTTGTCGTTTAGGTTGGGAGCCGTGTTGGGGGCGATGTCACGTAGCAACAGGACGTTGTTGAAAGTTGTTGAATCGTAAACGCACAATATCTCACAGGAAATCTGATGCCAATCAAATTAATAACGAAGGCTCAGGCTTCATTCCGTGGAAAGTCTTTGCGAACTTTACTAAAGTTGACTTCTCTAAATCGGATCCATACCATCTTCACCTACCGCAGTTTTTCATTACTCCTTAACAACGATAGTGAAACCGAAAGGGTAATAAATGGATTTCGGTGTCAAAATCGCTTCTTCCACACGATCCGAACAAAAGAAAACATTGCTTCCAGAGCCATGACAGACAACACATGGAACTCCATACCGAAGGTTCAGGCTTTGATCAAAACCACCTTTCCGTCAATTTGAAGACAAGCTGATCCTTCGAAGCAGGATTAGCGGCAAGTCTCAGGCGGATCCAGGCCTTCCAGTGAACTTTCGAAAAATAGAACTTTCCAAAAAAAAAGTAGGACAACAAGAGCAGCAATAATACTGTACAAATAAGTTACAGTCTCGCGCTTGTCTTGCTTATATAGTTGCATTGGCGCACTGAATTTTTTCCGCCCATCTTTCTTTAAAACATAAGTCTTTTACAGTTCTCAGTCCGATTGTATTGCTATGTACCCTGATGTTATCAGCGCATTTTTTAGCACGATTCATCGTTCAGCATTTTCATGAGCTTAAGTGAAGCCGCATTTTAAATCTTTTGCTACGTGAGGTTGCTTTTTCATTCAGCTCCTTCAGTTGAAATATTTTTTCCCAGGAGTCAATTCTTCGTAGTTAGTTCAACTTAGGTTTTTCAACTTTTACAAGTCATCAGAAACATCAGAATCAATTGGTTAACATTCTCATTCTTCTATTCCCCTGTCTGTTTTAAGTGGCCGCAAGGGATGTCTCATCATTGTAAGTATCCGCTGAAGTGCTTGTGCAGAGATTTTTTCTTCTTTGGAACCCATGTACGTTATATACAGTCAAATGGTTCAAGACGCTTTAATTTTTTGAAAGTGGTGTCTTTTCGGTTTCAGAACCAATTTACATTTTTCGTTTAGCAAGAAATTTTTTTCTTCGCCTACGTTTATTGCCAAGAGTACTGCCTGTGACATTCTCTAGAACTTCTGGGGTTTTATAAATTGCCTAAGACGTAATACAAGATCATTTAGTTTGTGTATAGACTATGTGCACCAAAGTAACTTAATTCTTTCTGTAAGAGTGTCGTCAGAATATTACCGAAGAATTCACAGCAGATATTTAAAACTGCATTTTCGGAAAAGAAGAAACCTTGAAAAACTAATAATTCTCTTGTAACAATCTGATTGGCTCAGCTTTGTTAGTTCAAATTGTATTTTGGTCTGCGTCTGTACTGAGTTTTACAAACTTCAGCATGTGATGCATTTCAAATTTTTTAAAGTAGGACATTTGTTAAAAAGTAGGACATTCACCAAAAAAGTAGGAAAAGTAGGACAACTGGAAGGCCTGCGGATCTGCGGCCTGCCACTGGTGCTCTGAAGACACTCTTGGATCCCTTTCATGAATCCACTACTCTCAACCAAAGGGAAGAGGTAACGGCTATTTTCGTTTAGGCAGAGGGCAGAGGAAGAAGAAAGCCGAATTCTTCAACAGCCAACTCCTTGAGATCGCTGGGCGGGTTGTGGTAATGTATATTTTCAGTTTAGGCAATAAAAACAAACTTCAACCAGGTGCCCCTGGTTAAGTTTCAGTTTTTTTAGTTGCCGCTGAAAATATCCAGTACCTGTATTAACGTATTAGCAGACCTCATCAAAATGGTGGTGGGAACAAGGTTGACGAGTACCCGTGCTGCAAGACGGTGGCCCACGAATCCAAGACTCAGTGAACCGAATGTCATCCCGGTGAAGAGAGGTACTGAGTTGGAAGGGCACAGGCGAAAACGCCTGAAGATGGGAACGATCAAGCACAGTAGAGGTGTCCGAGGCATAGACCGAAGGACGAAGCGCATCATTGTCGAAAATAGCTGGTCTAGTATTGACGGGATGACAGTTGCATTCTGGGCCTGCAGAACAAGCATGAAGGCATGAAGGCGGGAACCAGAAAAGGCAGTCGTAACAGTATCCATGAAAAGGCAGTGGGAACGTATCCACGAAAAGGTTGATAACAGGACGGTGGGAGAAAAACGACGTGATGTGTAGTAGATTGTAGTAGGAGGGACTGACGGACTAGTCATGGTGGAGTGGCTAATGCAGGACGTAGTGTACCGAGGAGATCGATGCTTTGATGGTCAACTGTATGGAGCCCGCCCGGTCCTGGAGATAGCACAATGCTGCTGGAGTTGTTTCAAATACGGTATTCTAGGTCCGGAGAGAATCAGTACGAATTTGGAGGCGACTGATTTCCGCGGGAAGTGTCGAATTGGAATCACGGAGGAACCGAATGGTGGATCCAAGTTGGCGGTTGGAGGCTCGCAGAGTACGTACCTCAGAAACCACACCTTGGCAGGGTGAAACTCGGGAACTGTGATCGATGAGGGATGTGAAGAAGTAGGAGTGCAGCGGGGATGTGGTGCTATAGACCGCTTCTTCTTTGCAGTGGCAAGTGTACGGGATCGATGCTGGTGCTGAAGTATTGCTTGTCCGGGTCGGTTGTTGATCCAAGTATACACATTACACTTCTCGTTATACCAATTGCAGGAGCGATGGTATTGCCAGCATCGGTCGAAACGAGTGTTCACAACAGCCATCACGAACTAGATCCAGGCAGGTAATCGGCACTGTTGAGTAGAGGTAGGGGTCCATGTGATGAAACTAGCACATTCTGAATGATCATAGTTGGTTGGGAACCAAAAGATGTTCTTGGAGGAAATAAATGTAGGATCCAGCATTGAACAGCGAGAATGCCACCGAGGAATCTCTGTGGACCCAGGGTCCGGAGGGAAGCAACAGGAAAGGAAGTTGACTGGACGGACGTATTATCAGCGGAGAACCGGACATCTGTAAAAATAAATAACGTCCTGAAGGGAAAAGCTTGGCAGTATGGCAGAGTCATACCCTCTGTCCTATCTTCTTCCTTCCTTCAGTCTTCCACCCCCTTCCTGCTGACTAGTCGGAAGTGACTTGGTCAGGGATAGTGTCGAAGAAAGAGGAACCGGGGATTAGGGGGAACCAAGCGAGGATTGGGAGCGAGTAACAGATGTCCGGATACCAGGGGAACCGCAAATGTTGTCCGAAAGAAGGCCACGTGGAGGAAAAGCATTGACTGGATATGAAAAGGCAGTAACTGATGCGAAACGGATGACAAACAGCAAAGGTGTAGTACAGGATAAGGGAACCCATTGCGCAGCGTTGTTGGCCACAGGAAAAAGAGGGTGGCAGAGGAACCGAATATATGGGTGACACCGAACGGGCATTCGGTCAGACTGTGTAGTGGTGACGAAGGGACGCTGCTCGGAGGGCAGACTGAGGCTGGCAAGTCACGTTGCGGTACATCTGGAAAAGGAGACCGCTCGGTTGAAGGAGTTCTTGACAACCTACGAACACAGAGCCCTGGTTACTTGTGAAGGAACCGCAGATGCAGTGATGGAAGTTGTAGGAGCCCGAGATAGGGCCTCAGGGACTGGTCCAAGAAAGCAAGGCGGACAAAAACGGTGTCCAATGGCGCGCTTGACGTGGTTGAAGGCGGGACCCTCAAAGCCCGCGTACGTAGGTTGGTTTCCCCCCCCCCCCCCATTCACTGCAGGAGTGTAGTCGTATAGGAACTTGGAACTGTAGCTGAGGGAGGAAAAGGGGCGCAGGTGCATCTGTATGCAGGTGCGTCGACCGACTTGTGGCCTCCTGAACGGTTGGAAGCGATATCACGGTTGCCTTGGTTACCCCAACAGGTTCATGGGCTGGAGGAACCGTGAATAGAGGGCCATCACAGACACGGATCCTTTTCTTGAAAGAAGGTGGACCGAAGGTAGTTTTTAGAAAGATGGAGAGGGGAGCGGGGCCGGGTCCGAGCCCCAGCCCCGGTTACCAGAGAAGGGACTGACAACGGTCTGATGTTCGGTGACAAGGCATGATGAGTAACACAAGACCACGCTGGCAAATAGTATGTGTATTCAGACGTGTAGACGGATCGTTGTCGTACCGATTGCTCAGCATTGGTACCATGGTACCCTTGGGTGTGAAGGCCCATGGTCCCAAGAAGAAAGTTAGGTTGCCCGAGTCCAGATCGAGACATCCTGATGAGTTTGCTTGCACGAGAGATGCAGTCGAAGGCTAAGGAGACTTGTATGTTGGCAGAAGTGATAACCGTAAGGCCATGCAATGAAAACCATCTGAGGCTTGACGAAGGGCTGAAGAACAAACATCCATGGCGAATAGCTGTATGAAGGACGAATGGTTGATGACGAACTTCCACCCATAGACGGCACAATTGTGCGAGTGTGATTGAGAAACCTACCTTCTTGTAAGTGCAACGATGCTGGGCGACTGGTGACAGACAGTGGCAGAGATAAGTGTGCCTGTAAAGGGCTTGGCAGGAGTGCAGAGCGGTACCCACAAGAGAATCGAAACAGATGTCGAAGGCCGACGAAAAGCAGAGAGCATGAAGCGGTTTAATGCTGTAGTCCGGGAAACGAAGGCATCAAATAACGGGTGCAGGTGTAGCCAACAATGACTGGAGATGGAAAGGGCAGACGTCTTGTCGATCTTCTGTGTTCGATACCACGCTGCAGGCTTGTGCAGCCGAAGCGTGTATGTTGAGCCCAACCTGGAGGACAGTCTTGAATGACGAAGGGGTGTCAGACGCTGTGTTTGCAATGGCGACAGTGTGTTGTCGTGGTCAATGATGACAGATGCGGAAGCCGTAGCCTCGGCGAAGGACAGTAGACGTGGCGAAGGACAGTAGACGTGGCGAAGGGGCTGCCAGTAGTGACAGTGGAAGGTGAAGGCTGATAGGTCGGCGAAGGATGAATGGCAGTCAAATGGCCCAGTAGGCCACAAGGAAAGGCAGGGGGCCACAGTCTAGAAGAGCTGCAACGTCTGGACGCAGACGAAGGGCCAGCCACAGGGTCGACCACGAGGAATCCAATGGAGAGTCCATGGTACAGTGGTGGTGACGGCTGAAGCTTGGTTGGTTGACTAAGGATGACAGATGATAGTGTGTCAGATGAAGGCTAGCAGCCCTACATAGGCCTAAACGACGATGAAGGCTGCCTTGGTCCGGATGGAGACTTCCGCTTGTAGCTGAAGGAGCGAAGGGCGTCGTCCATGAGCAGGTGGATTCTTTCCTTTGAAAGTGGTTTATCTGGGCGGTCAACTCCTAGTGTTGGTTGTAAGCATAACTTGCTAACAGTAAATGTTCTTCTCATCAAAGAGAATTTATTTATATTAGGTTTTTATTTATAAAAGCCAGGAAACTAAAAATGTATTTCCCCAATTCAGGAAAGAGTGAAAGCCTAGCCGGTGATGCATTGAGCATGCCTGGAGAATTATATCTGGGTGATCGAGCGCTTTTGCCTGGTGGGGAGATAACTTCCGGTTTAGGATGGAGCGAACGCTCACTCGCGTTCTGGGGTCGTTTCAGGCAGCATGGGCTGCAAGCGACAGTCATGTGTAATTTTGAACTATTGTGTTGTAAATTCAACTTAAACTATTTTGCAATGTCACTGTTAAATAAACAGTTGAACAGTTGAAATTTCTTCTGGACCTTCTTTGAAACAAAACGGTAATTGTAGGACTAGGAATTCACTGGAGTAACGCGGACAATTTCCTACACCTAGCCGCAGGCGGAGGACAGGACGAACGACGAGATGGCGGGATGTGGGCGAACGATGGCAGGTCGCAGACAAAGGAGCAAATCCAGGTATGGTGGTGAAAAAATGTCCACAAAATGGAGAAGAGGGAGGAGGCGGAGTAGTAATCCGAGCCGGGCTGCCCTCGAATGTTTGGCACGAAGCATGGTGATGAACGAAGAAGGAACCGCAGTCAGCACAGAACACTAATAATTTTCTAGGAACTATGAACAGCAAGCACGTTGGATCACGTCAGACCGTAGAGAAGTAAAGATAGTCAAAGGGTCGCCAGCAGCGCTTTTATATGTGGAGAGGTTTGCGCAGAAAGATGCTCACAGGGCTGCGAGGTTGGTGGGCTCCATAATTGGATGGTGTTATGCAGTAACCATGTAACCCAAATCATAAAAAATTGAGTTAACCATCATACATGACGCTCAAAGTGGTCCCCAACATTTAGCAAAAATCTTGTATACCATGTTTGCATTGTGCAGCCATCTGTTGACAAATTCGATAACCCACATCATCGTAATAGCCGCTCTGCGTTTTGCAGTAACCAAGTAAACCACATAATTGCAAATCAGAAGCCGCAAGGTGTATGCCATTATCGTAGCCATACGGTAAAGGACTGAATGCGGCAAAAATTTCAGGTCTGAAGGATAGCGTGGGGGTTGATGGTTAATGGCTCGTAGACGGCTAGGATTTCATGGAGTTGATACCCAAGGATACTGAGCACTTCTATACATTTGATGATATTGATTTTATTATTGGACAGTAGACGAATGGTGACAAATTTGATACATCATCATAATAGGCACTCTGCAATCTGCATTTCGCAGTAACCAAGTAACCCACAGAATTACAAATTAGAAGCGCCAGACTTCAATGCTGGTTAGAAGGGGAGGAGGGGGGATTGAGGCTTAATGGTTCGGGCCATCAGAGTCACTGTTTGCAGGACGTATGTCCTTGTTGAGGCCAAACAAAGGACTGAGCGTCGCAAACATTTCAGGTCTGAAGGATGTTACGGGGGTGGAGGATTGAGTGTTAAGGCGCATAGACAGCTAGGATCTCATGGAGTTGATACCCAACGATGCTGAGTACTTCTATACACTTGATGAAGAGATTGATTTTATTACTGAACAAAAAGATTACTGGATTACACTCTTTTGCAAAACATGCTTTAGTTGTATACCGACATCATCACAAACTCCAGCATCTTTATTGTTTATTTGTGTGTTCATCATCCATTGTAAGATGTTTAGTAAAAATGTGTAATGGTTTCAGGTAGAAATAGTTTCGCTTGTGAGGGTCTCTGGTTGTTTAAATCGCTTCTAATGTATTTTACAAAACCCTACCTACGGACCATTGCTGAAGTTTTATCAAGCTTAGATTGTTAGTAGCGGAATGCCAAGTTTCCTGAAAAAAATGTGTTTTTGATTATTGCGTTGTCTTCATGCTAATTCGTAGTTCACATTTTTGGGGGTCAGTGTAGGAAACAAATGTTTTATTTTAATTATATTCGGCCCAAAATTTATCCTATTCACCTGTGGACAATCAAGCAACCAAAGCCAGCATTCGAAATATTTAAATTATCACACTAGCTCTGGTAACTACCAGAAAATGAGCACATGTTTTGCAATAAACGTGTATACCACATACCTGCAAAAAATTCCTAACCGTTTGGTAACCAGAACCAAATTGTCTGGTGAAGGCTCGAAAAATGAGGACCTTTTTTAGTATTTTGATGTCAGACAGTGGCACATTTTTTTGGGGGGGTGGGGCAAAGAAATTAAAGACGTGGTGTGCCAAATTTATCTACGGGGTCTGGGGGAGTGCAGTGAGCTCCCCAGCAGGCCCCCGAAGCCAACGACTTTTTCGTAGCTTGAGCACCTTTAAGACACCTGGAAGACCCAATTTTATAAATTTTTAATTCGCACTAAACTATTTTCCAATTTTTCTTTTGATTTAGTGTCGGGGGTTGCTTATGCAAGTTTTCCCTAGTTTAAAACGCACCACATACCGCCTTGTGGGGGCCCCCCCCCCATACTCGTTTCCCCCAGAATAAAGTGGCACTATCACCGATTGAAATGCGAACAAAAATACCCTGTCGCCATCTAGAGGCAATGATATTGTTAACCTTTATAGCTTGCTCCCAGGTGCACAAGGACGAACCACATTTTCACTCAATAATTAAGGATGTCGTGGCTTGTCTGTTACGTTAAAAGAAATGCTGTTATCCATTCCTTCGCTTGGTGCAAGCAAGAGCTAGATGGTTACACAGCGCTAGATGTCAGATTTCGTCTGCTTTCAATCGGTGATAAGTGTCACTTTAAGAAGTCGCAGTGTGCACTTCTCCATCTAGAGGCAATGATATTGTTAACCTTTATAGCTTGCTCCCAGGTGCACGAGGACTAACACATTTTCACTCAATGATTAAGGAAGTGGCTTGTCTGTTACGTTAAAAGAAATGCCGTTATCCATTCCTTCGCTTGAAAACGTTCTAGAATACTTACATCTTTGGGTATTGTCACTTGCGTTGAGGTTTGATTTCCACCACCACCCATTTGATTGTGTCCCCCAAAGTTCTGGTTGCCCTAAAATAAACAAACATATGAAAATGTAGAACAAGTTAATCGGTTGGTGGGTAGATTGCAACCAATGCCAGGGAGCATCGATTTCAGCCAGGGTGAGGCCTGGTTCGAATTTTTGTTGCCTAAACGAAAACGTACATTACCCGATTTACCTAGCATATCCTTCCTGAATGAGCTCAAAACCCCAAGCGAACCTTCTACCTTCTGCGTGGGCGGAGGCCTCTATAAAAGCATTAGAATTGGATCTTGCTTCATCTTTCTTCCTCCAAGTTGAAACCAGGCCTCACCCTGCCATTTAAGTTTTTATTGCCAACGAAAAGATACATTACCCGATTTATCTAGCATAAAAGCAGTCCTCGTCAACATGGCAGCGGGACCAATGTTAATGATTACCCGCGCTACCAGCCAGCTGCCCCAGATTCAACCCAAAACCATCTATTAGTGTCCAACGATTTGATCTGGAAAAATTCGGTCGTAGGGCCGAAAAATATGAGCGGCATGGTCGCATACGAGAGAACCGTGCGGGCCAAGCTGGGCAGCTGGGTCCAGGCTCCTGGTTTCTTGCGGACCAAGATGAAGGCCTGACAACAATGTACGAAAGACGTCGGCATGCACTTGTGGGGCCCGGCGTCCTGTCGTGGAATCAAGACGAGGTGGGTGGCCTGCCGAGGTGCAAGAGACAGTTGCTGAGCAGGTCGATTGCAACTGTGATGAACCGTGGTTGATTGATAATGTTGGTCTTCATAGCAGGCGGAGACTAATGGGGAGAAGGTCAGAAAACTACGAAAATTGATAGCTTACATGATGTAGGAAGCACTTGAGGTGGATCTTAAAAAAGCACAGATTAGCGAATGCCAACTGCTATAGGTCGGATTTGTGAGACCAGACGCTTGTGGGCCCAGTAGTGGACCCACGTGCCGACGTGTAAAACGAGTAGTGTGTTGTGTGTGTTTGTGTGTTGTGTGTAGCGAGTTGTGGGCTGGTGGAGCTGGAAGCGCAACCAAGAAGGGCAATCGGTGCCGAACTACGATAGGGTGGAATGGAGTTCAGAAGTGAGGGGACAGAACTGGAAGGTGTCTGGGGACCCCGAATAACTAATAGTCGAATGGGACAAGTTCTCCATAAGGGTAGTGACAATCACGAATAAGATAATGAGCGAATCAAGGGAGGGCTCTGGATCCTAGGGTGGCTGTCTTAGCCAGCTGGCAATACATAACACATGGCAATCGTCTGGTTGACATGTCTGAGTAGTGGGTGGGCCCCGAGAAAAACGGAACAGAGTCGGGCGCATCGACAAACTGATGCGTGCTAAATGCACGGAGATCGCGAAAATCAGGTGAATGTGCTGATCATAGGGTACATCGTAGGACGAATGGAGATTATGTTTTTGCTTAGTCTGCACTGGTCTGCACTGCACAACAATGATTACTCGACACTTTTTTTTTGGGGGGGGGGGGGGGAGGAGATGCACAACGCAGAGCTTGGGGAAAGATGAAATAATGCAAAATTAAAACAAATGCATTGGAATACTTTTGATCAACTGTTTGCCGAAGCTAATCAAAAATAAATGCTTTCTTTTTCAGGTGTGATAAGTTTTTACGCCTATTCCACAACTTGATGGTAGAAATTTCTTTTTTTTTATAATTGCCTTCTCAACTTGTTAAGTAGGGAGACAGTACCTAATCTCTAGTAATGAAACCTTACTCACCCCCTGTCCTGTGGCCAGTACTAATCTCCATCTTTAGAACGAACCGGGCGTCCGGAGTTGTCGGGCCGTCATGATTAAAGTGGCGGCAGTGGGCCGCGCATGGCAATGTGCGGAGGTGCAGAAAACTCTTGGGCCCGAGAGTAGACGATCACTGGTTTGAGGGCACCAGGGGACCGGAGGGGACGGCCCATATGGAGACAGACGTGCTGAATGGCGCTAGTAATAATGGAGACAATCAAGGAAGTTTGCAAGTAACAAGGATAATTAATCATCTACCGCAAGGACGCAGTTGTCGTGCGTAAATGATCCGTGCGAGTAAAGTCCTTGTTGATACAAATATCAATTTCAAGGTGAGCCAAGTGACCCGGTGGAGAGAAAGGATTGGCAGGTAAACAGAAGGCGGCCGAGCTGTGGGCCGCAGGCTACCAGAGTTCTAAGGTGGACCTCGAGCCGTGAGAAGGGTGTCAAAACGAAAGTGCAGGAAGCGACCAGCGGACTTATCGGTGTGTAAGTCTGTGGAGAGGAGAACAGGCTCAAGTAAATGCTGGGAGACCTATCAGGAACTCTTTATGTCGAAGCAGGGCTCGAATTGTCTTAGAAAAATTGCATAGCAAAAATGCGATACAAAATCCAAATTTGCGTAGCAGTCACGAAAAAATGATTAGCAACTTGTAAAGAATAAATTATTTAGTAAAAAACAATACAAAAACTTTACTTTATTTGAAACTATAGCCTTTTTTGCTTCACTTTTACTTTGCTACACACTTGGATGGTTGATCAAGATTACGGCATCCGATGCACGTTAAGACTTCTGATAAGTGTCTGGAAAGAAAGCGCCACCAACTAAATACCGACGGGGATGGTAGGACCAACGATTTTCCAGACGTTACGTGTGCGACGCTTGGCCTGCCTATAAAGTGGGAGGAATCAGCATCTCCGTGTCAGCCAACACGATCATGACTACGCTGTTATGTTGTCTCATTTAATACAGTTGCATCGCTAAACTGCTATACAGTATTTAATTTTGCATCGCTAAAGTTTAAATTTGTGGTGCAAATTGCGATGCGATACCGCTCATTTCGAGCCCTGCGAAGGCCCGTTGTAGTCAAAGACAGGCAGAAGGCCTGAGGGCACCTGAGACTCGGGGGGCTGTGTGAAGATGGGCCTGGTCGGGGTAATGAAGACTTGGGCATTGTCCTCTTAGGGCGGCCAGTTGACGGTCGCCTCGAGGAACCAGGCCCAGAACGTGACCCTGAAAGCAGCTAGACTTGAAAAGGTGGACAGTTTCTTGAATCTGCAAGGGAGAAAAGGGACAGAGCTGATGCTGGCACTGTGGATTCGAACACCTCTGAGGCCTGCAGATGGTCTGTTCTTCGGTATGGAAGGGTCTAATTGTCGCCCATCAAGCCATGAGCGTTGAACACAGGATCTAAACGAGTGGGTCGCTTGTAAGGGCTTTTTGGCCAAAATCCTTTTGGAGAGGATACCGGGACTCCAGCTGTCAAAAAAAACCTCCGGGAAACTTCGTTATATAAAGAACTTTCAATTTTTTTTTTGGCGCCCCCGCCCCTGACTTGTCTGACCTCTAACTTCAAACCACTGTATCTACAGAAGTTACCAACAGAAATGACCCATCATAGAAATTCTTAATAGCCACTAATTTGAACTTTCATTCTGCGAAAATAGAACTCAAAATTTTCATCTGGTTCTCCAGCTACAAGCTTAAGAAAAAGTCACCAAACTGGGCCGCGACGCACCCACTTCCGGTCAACCAAGTTGTACAAATGTAATTACTTCTTTTCCATTTTTTCAGGCATAAAGCCTACTTAGTTTAGCTTAGTTGTGGAATAGGGGGGGCTTCCTTTGCAAAGGTACTAAACCTCATGAATAGGTTGTGATCGTGCCAAATGTGATATTTTTCATCTTGTTTGTTGTGCACCAAATATATGAAAAATTTCCCACTTCCATGATAACTAAGTTCTGCCACTGCAAAGTTAATGCCTTCTAGCATTTTTTTCACGACGTTAATTATTTAATCTTTTGCTATTTTAACTTGCCCCCAGAACCTACCATGTGCTCGGAACACCAAAAGAAAATTAACGGCAATTTTACCGGACGCAATTTTTGAATGTAAACATTACTACGATAATCGCCGAGGGTGACCACCCAACAATTCCTAATGCATTACTAGCTTCACCTATCCTTCTATTAAACAAAACAATGCCTCAAAAGATCTTTCACAAAGCCAAAACAATGTATTCTGTGCAAAAC
>JAHWFP010227919.1:40847-102891 GCA_023313725.1 Lithobius niger
TTGTACCGATGGTTACAACAGATTTACGTACTACCATTCTCTCCCATCCTGGGAGTGGTTCTGCTGGAGATACCAGTGTACCATTAGTTTCTTGGCTGAGGCATCGATACTGGTGATGTAATGACGCTTGTCAATGTTGCAGCTTTAGGCTTACTAGTACGTGGCATGGGGATTGGTACTGGTAAATTTTTCACACAGGACTGTGCCTCCTCTTCTGAACCAATATCACATAAGGACGGTTCATTTTACCCGGCTTCTTGTCGAGCGTTTCTCAATATCTTAGTGCCAAGACAATTCTCATCGAATGTCACAATACTAGTTTCGCACACTTCCAGTCCATGGTCTGGCAACCATACTTTATATCCGCATGTATTTCGGGCACATCCAACAAGCACTCCAAGCACTTTTTCGGAGACGTTTCATGGAAATCGGCTTTGAATACCACACGCAGTCTGGAATTTTTCCGTCCAAGGAACGGTGAGGACTTCGGTTCTTTAGGTATATGGCGGTCAACAGCAGTTCTGCCCACTATGTTTTTGACAGTCCAAAAGAACTTAATAAGGCTCCTAACAGAGTCCAAAAGCGATCGATTTAACCGTTCAGAAATTCCATTCATCTGTGGCGAGTACACGTTTGTGCGTTAGGCTTTTATTCCATATATCAAATATCCATTCACTGTTGCTGCGTTAGCTTCTACAAGAAATGCGTCGGAATGTCTGTTTGATCGGCTACGAGTGTCATTTTCTACTGGGGGAGTGTTAGAACGCTGATTGCACGAACGTACCATATGTCCCTTTTTCTGGCATTTGAAGTACGTTACTTCAGACAAATCACGAGGTCGTCCTTGTCGAGACGTACTTCGTTGTCTATTCCACCTTCTGGAACGGTTAGACGCAGACGAAAGGGCTTGAGAATTTAATGTGCTATGTGAACCACTGCCAAGCTTCTACGATCATATCCAGATAGTAATTTCCCTGAAACAGTCTTTGAAGTAAAATCACCATCATCCAGGGCGTAAAGGCGTTCTACTACGTTGCCCCATTTGGTAGGCCAATTCGTCATCTTCAGTGTCTTTACCGACCTCTTAATTCCTTGCTGCGTAACGAACTCGAGAAATGTACTTAGCCATAGTTTCATGTGAATCGATTGTCAAAACAAATGCTTCCGTAGGCACACAAAAATCCAGGAATTGGCGGTGAAAGAATATTCCACAGAGACTGGAGAACGGGGAAGGGCCCTTGGCATGAGGCATGGTGACTGAACAAAGAAGGAACCGCATTAGCATGGGCCACGGTAACCATCCATGAGCCAAGTACAGCACGTCTGATCAGTCGGACTGTAGAGAAGAAAAGATGGTCATACAACTGCCTGCAATGCTTTTATATATGGAGGTGCGCGCACAGAGCAGCAAGGCTGGCTGGCTGGCTCTTAGAGTAACAGCATTGGGGAAAAGAGAATGCTAGAATTCCAGGTAATTTATATTCATGTCGGCATATAGAAAATAATTTTTATCAGTGTTAAAATGTTAGTTTTGGATACGAACCACCAAAATTAGTTCGTAGTAAACGTTTTCTGTTCGCTTTTATGGTAGCTTTTGTGAGTTTGTAATATGGCTGCGCCCCCAAGCCAGGTTTGGGGAAAAACCTTCGTGTCAACACTTCTGAACTAAATAAACCTGCATCAAACAATCCATACTCAAAATTTATTGATCCACATACTTAATATGACAAAAGCCAAACGAGACGCATTTTGGTAATTTCTCGTCATGATTTCAGAACGATTAGCACTAGGAACCTTAGGTTTGGATCAATAGAAAATTGGCGAAAAGAAACTTACAAAATGGTGAAAAACATGAACTATGAAGGTAAATCATTCATTTCGCTATTTTTGTATGTTGTTAATTTCGTTGATTAGGTCAGGTACATAGTGATCACCAATGGGGAACAATCAACCTAAGACTATTTACAACATCAAAGATTTGGTAAGACTCGGAAAGGGTTATACGTGCATGACCTTACCATATCATCCATTCCAGATTGGTAATTTTGGCCTCCGCCCATTAAACTGCCACCCATGAGGCTATTTCCACCACCTACAACAAAGCAAAACAAAATATTACCTACCCTCGATATTAGAGCCAGAACCTGGCTAAAACCATTTGAATGCTAAGATTCCATTCCATGCTAAAATCGCTTATTTTTGCTTTTCCCCTGTCAAATCCCAAAAAATTGACTTGTCCTAAAAATATACATTCTCCTCCCTCAGCGTGCTCAACCCAAGCGAAACTTGGTTTCCCTGCCAGCCTCGTAGTTATCTTAGTGCGCATGCTTCCTATAGAAGCGTCCGATCCGGACCATGGTAACAACCGCACTACAAGCTGGACGCCCCCAGAATCAACTGACTCTGAACCGTAGGCAATCCAATGAAGGCATGGTCCCCCTGGTCCCATGGACCAAGGATGGGCTCGGGCACTACGTAGCAGTACAGTCCCAACTGTGGGGCGTTGTGGCCCTCGCTGGTAGTTATGGAGTGATGTACCGAGATCAACTGACGTAAGGAAGAAGAGCAAGATTTGTAGAGCCGTGGCTTGTGCTGCTAGCAGCATGATGCGCCCAAAGAACGAGACCTCGGTGCAGTAGTCGGGAGTGGGCCTCGGCTGGTCAGTGTGTTAGGATGGAGATCTTGTTCTTAACTGTAGGTTTTGCAATGCTGCTGGTTCTGTTGCGGTATGGTATCACTTACTCTACTTGTTGGGCGTGTATGAAACCGGTCTCGGTAGCAAATAATGGATTTTTTTTACTAGTAAACATTGCCTTTGTCACATCAACACAGCAAGATGTTGGAACCCACCTGACCTGGAGGAGAACTGTTGGAGTAGTTAGCCAACTCCAAAACCTGATATGTTTAACTGATAACATCCATATTTAAATCTGCATGTATTATCATTAAAAAAATTATTTTCAGCTTAATTATTTTATCTGGCTTTATTTATATGCCAGATGTAGTCCCTGGTAACCAACTTAAAAACCAGACATGATAACCTTATGTAAATCTTTAAATATTTATTTAGTGTCTTTTTTTAATTTTTATTTCAGCTGTGTGTTATTTTATTTGGTATAATTAAACAAAATTTCAAAATATTTTGAATATGTTGCCTCCACCAGGCATGATTAACTGATAACCATGTTTAAACCTGCAAATGTTTCTCCAACTAATTTTTTTTTTTAGCCTATTTAGTTATTTTAGTTATTTTATTTGGTATTCTTTAGAAATTAAACAAAATTTAAAAAATATTTAAAATTAAGGAATCGGATCGGATTGGTGAAAAGTGGTATCAGTGCAGCCCTGATGATGATTTCCACCCAAGAACCAAAATGAATACGCACAATCTCACAACGGGAAGAATGTCAATTTTCCGCAAATATTCGACTGGTTTTGAGGTTAAATAGAGCCTGACAAAGACAGTTGGGAGACGTACTTCATCCTCCTCCAGGCAAGCTGTCGAAAATTTGAGGAAAATTAACAGATTTTCTTCACGTTGAGAGATTGTGCATTTTTCTTTTGGTGCTTCGATTTTCCGAACTCTCGCAGTATAATGTGTTTACGTATTTCCAACCCCGTCATTGTCTTTACTGCGTTATTGTTCCTCTGCAACCATTCTTTTAATAATAATAAATTACTAATTTACCACCCCAAAAATTGGACAGGCGGCCTTGGGACCTCTGAAGCGAGGTTCATTACATTCTATTTCCGAAGGACTATGTTTATAAAGAGGTTTTACTGTACTGCAAGAAATGTTTACTGTTATTACAAATAATGGGTTCCACAAAGCTCACAAAATCACTTTTGCAGACAAAATTACTCCCAAGGCTACAAAGCTTGCTAATACACAAGTGATATGTTTATAACGAAAATTGTCCGTTTATTTATTCACTTACCGATTCCGTTTCCCATGCCACCCATGTTTGGTCCTCCCATGCCTCCTCGGCCGCCTCCATACCCGCCTCCTCCAAACCCACCACCGCCAAATCCACCTCTGCCACGGCTACCAAAGTTTCCTCTGCCACCACCGACACCTGCATTCCTATTAAAAACAAAACGGTAAACAGTTGGTCGGTAATCGTTTAGAAAATCATAAGATTTAATAAATCATGCATTTAATCATACGTTAGCACACTTGCTTATATCTTGAACAATTTGAAACGCTTTAAATCATTTATACAAATTACTTTTTGGTTTTACTATGAATCGCCATACAATTGTCATTAAACTGCCGTTTCTACAAGCAATCAAAGTGAATATGTTGATTTTGGAGGAGTGACGATTTAAAACTTGTGAATTAATGAGAATAAAAACATTGCATTATCGCTAGATTGAATCCAGATCACGTATCTGAATGATCACATAATTACCCGTGACTTTGGTTTTTGGAATTGGCACCATTCTGAGAGGCTTGCCAAATTATTGCAACCACAGGCCATGGCCATTAAATAGGCGATTTATAGTATATCCATTATGTTTATGTTCAACAGTCGCAAACACCAACTTTTGCTAATTCACTAGCCCCCTGGTTCAAAGATTATTTGTCAAGAATGACTTGGTTAATCATGATGATCTTACAACACACACAATCAAGTTAGAACAGGAACTATTAAAATAATAACTTTATATTCCCTAGCAACTACCAGCCACGTTAAAAAGTCAAGGAAAAAATGATCACTTAGTAATTTACAGAAATAAATTTTTATTTGTACAATGGAAGACACAAAACAGTTATTTGTTACGTTGAGACACTAATGGGACAACTTGCATTGGACTATTTAGTTATATTATAACAGGTTGTAGCACACTAAATGATTATGTTGTATAAAAGGACGCAAATTAGTTTCAAATAAACTGATACTGCTTAACAGGTATGCGGGAGGATGGTAAACGAGATTTTTTTTTAATCCCACTAGTATAAAACATCTAGTTCGAGTAGTTGCGCAAAAAAAAAAAAAGGACTAAAATTGCAGCCCTGCAACTGCTTAATTTTAGTTTTTATTGCCTAACCGAAAATATACATTACCTGTTTTTATAGCGATTCTTTCCTTTAAGCTATTACATCCCTACAAGTTTAAAGGTTGGCTTCCCGGCTGGGCTTGTACTACTGCCATGCGCAGGATTGGGCCGGCTATATATACTCGGCGCAGCCGTCCGATGTCATTATTTCTCCTCACCCAGAACCTAATCATGGAGGGGAGGCCAGGGTGGGACGTAAGGTAATGTATATTTTCGGTTAGGCAATAAAAACTAAAATTAAGCAGGTGCAGGGCCTGCAATTTTAGTCTTTTTATAGCCGACAAAAATATACATTGCCTGTTTTTATAGCGGACTTCGTCACCTCAGAGTTGGGCTAGGTTCGCTGTCCCCTCATGTACAAGCCAGCAACTCCGGGAACTAGTCCTTGGTGAAGACAACCCTGAATCCAGGGCTCGAATTGTTTTAAAAAATTAGCATAGCAGAAATGCGAAACAAAATAAAAATTTGCGTAGCAGTCACGAAAAAATGATTAGCAACTTTTAAAGAATAATTTATTTAGTAAAAAAGAATATAAAGTTTACTGTATTTGAAACAATAGCCATTTTAGTTTCACTTTTATTTTGCTACACGCACGGATGCTTGGTCAAGACTATAGCATCCAACGCGCGTTACTATTCTGACCCGTGTCTGAAAAACAGTTGCGTCGCTAAACTGCTATACATTATTTAAGTTTGCATCGCTAAAGTTTAAATTTGTGGTGCAAATTGCGATGCGATACCGCTCATTTCGAACCCTGTGAATCCTGAACCAATTTACACTTGCAACCGAAGAAAAGGCAGATTGCGGATCGATCCTCTGGGTTGGTGAGGATCTGATCCTAAGTGAGGCCAGGCAGAGCGGTAACGTGTTATAATAATAATGGTTAATGAAGCAGGAGGAGGAACCGCATGCAGGGGTCTTAACACTGTGGGGTACAAGATAGGAAATAAAAAATCGAAATCGCCTACCTTGTTGGGAAGAAGATGCTCCTACGAGGATGGTGAACAGGCTGACGGTGCTGTAGGTCCCAGACGACATCATCAGGAAAGGAGGAGCAGAAATCATCCACATGATGGGTCCCAGAAATCATGGGAGGCGGATGAGTGAATGATAAATGTTTCGACAAGCAGACTGACGTATACAATTGACAGATGGACACGAAGGGCAGACGTACTGCTGTTAAGGAGAAGCATGACGGTGGTGAGCAACGGACTTTGTCATGTGGATAACTTAAAAACATGGAAAATAGATTGAAGCACAATGCGGACGGCCGAGTCAGCGAAGTGGTAGGATGAAGCGACAGACTTGTTCCGTAGGAGGAGTAATATTGTTGCAGACCAGGCAGTGTGTAGAGAAGTAGACGATATGAAGCTAATGAAGTTAATTTACTTCGGTTTAAGTCCAAAATGAGGGCAAAGATGAAGCGGAACCTTCACCGAAAGGCTGAAGAAAGGAGCAGAGGATGGGCGAGGATTACGTTTTTAAGGGAGGACGCGAACGCCTAACAACTCCCAAGGCCTTGCTTCGGCACGGTGAACATGGCATTATGTCTGATGATGGTGATGCAGTCCCAGTGATGCCATGGAACACAGGGATAAAACTGGCACCATTGTACACACTGAATGCCACACATAATGCCACACTGAATATGAGGCCAACGCTTCTTTCCAAAGTGTGACTGGAGAAGTGGATGTTGGCGGATCGCCATTCAGTGTATGGTAATCACTAGCTGTGGATGATGGATCATGAAACGGTGATGGCAATGGCGACGGAGCTTCTTGATGAGTAACGACGAACGGCAAAGAGGATGTGTTCGTAGGGTGAGGATTAAGCAGCGAGTGGACCGTTGTGGAGGATGGAGCAAGCCGGAGAAGTCTAGTACGGGATCGGGCACAATAATGAGACCCAAGCATTGCGAGCACGGAGTAAAGCGTAGTTTATACGCAATGAACGATAGCGCTGGACTAATTGCAGTTCATTAGAATAGGCCTCGTTTGCAGCTTGGAGAAGAGTTCTCAGATCGTTCCACGCACGCTGCTACTTCTTGTAAAGATGCAGTATTGGTTTGTACAGAGCGAAGTGTTTAGTTCCTTGACAAATCCATCCAAATACTAGAAGAGAAACTTGTGGTCGAAATCTAGGTGCTCAAGCTCTCTAGCGGAAAGATGTAAGTTTCCCGTGATAGCTGCACGAAGCACTGGTGCGAACGGGAACGATCCATCCGCTTGTCGGAGGGGACGTACGAGTTGGAGAGGATAAGGACACTGAAGTAGATGGGACTATGACGGATGATAGAGATAACTTCGTCGGTTAGGTCGTCGTTGAGGATGGTGCCGTGGATGGTGCGAGACGGTGGCGGGCGACCTTGATTTTTGCTGAGGATTTAATCCCCGATGTTCCCGCGGGACGCTTGGTAGTTTTTTTTTTTTTAGGTAAGGAAGGAGCGGACTGAGCTGATGCTTTTAACTGTGATTGTTGTAAGGCCTTTAATTCTTCCTTCTTAGCTGCTCGTAGCATCCGCTGCCTTGACTGAAGTTGTTTACGGCGAATGATCACCCAATAGCTCAGAGAGATAGAGACGCAAACACGGCAATTGCTGTCCTGTCCGTTGCACTGTGTGTCGCTGGCAGCACGCATGGGGATCTAAGTGGAACGCCGTGAGTTTTCAGAAAATCCTAGGCATTTGCATGCTTTAGGAGAAGGCACATTCACCATTTTTGGTACTGTAGTTTCAGCATTTGGTGTTGCTTCGACGTTGCCACAGGGTCTTCGGAGGAAGAAGAGTTGGACATGAGGTTCTACGGGACAAAAAAAAAAACCATTGAGCGCGCAGCGATTTGAATCGTGAGGAAGGACTGTAGTGGTGCCTGGTGGCGGGACACAGAACTACTTGCATGGTTGGTGGCAGGAGCGTTGTAGGTAGGAGCCAAGTGCGGACTGAGGAGGCATAAAAGAAGGATGGAGGTGGGGGTCAAGGCTTAATGGGGCATCGACATCTTGGTCAATATCGCGTACCTCAGTCACAGGATAGGGATGCGGGGCTGTGTCCTCTTCCCCCCCCCCTTTAAAGTGTAATTGTGGAGAATTGCAACAAGTAGAAGCAATATGCTGTTGGTTCACAAGGAGGGGAAAGCGGACATGGTGCAGTCGGATGCAGTCTTTGTTTGTACTAAAGCGTCGTAGGATGAGAGCGCAGTAGAGGATAGGTCCTAAAGTGATGTGATAACGGAGGATCGAGATGAAACATGTCGGGAATGAACCAAGGGACCATGGTAAAAGACGAACAGGGTTAAAGCGGACGTTGGCAGGTATAGAGATAAATGTAAAAAGAGAGAGGCCTGTTAGACCCGTGTGAAGGTAAACACAAGGTGCAGCGTAGAGGACGAGGATCAGGTTGTGGCCAAAAGGAGGGTAGTGATCACCGACCCTAAGCAACCTGCTGGAAGCAAGGGCGTGTTATTGGCAACTACCTTTGTTCATCTCTTTTTTTTGTGTGCGATTAAACGGAGCCAACTGCGCATCCTTAAAGAAGGAAAGGGTACAAAAGAATGTTAGGGTCCTAGTCTTGGGGAGGATGCGGACGAGGAGGAGTGATAACAGACGTACAAGAGACGCTACGAGAGTGGACCTGGTTGACGGTGCAGGACGAGTTGAGGGATGCCTGTTTCAGGTTTCGAACTGCTGATGAAAGAAACTATTCCAGGGATGGAGATCTTTAGAGAGCGAAGGACAGGAGGAGATCTTGTTAAGGACAGGAAGTCCGAAGATTGATGTCCTAGGATCGTGTAACGTACATCGAAACTTGGTGGGAGAAGGGACTTCATTGCAAAACGAGTCGACATGGACGGGTGAGGATGGAGGAGAACCGCGTCCCATCGTAACTTCACGACAGGGATGGTGAGCGGACGAATGAAACGTCGGGAATGGGACGGGCAAGTGGATGGAAGATGGCGGACGGAAAGTAGGTGATAGTCCGTGAGAAGCACCGAGAGGGACTGTAGTTACTGGAGAAGGCGAAGTTAGCAATTTGCCAGAAGAGCGGGGACGACTATATGGAGTTCATGTCCAATGGGCAGAATGGGTGGTCCCCTGAAGGACGAGGCTTGAGAGATATGGGGATGCGATCCGTAACAGGCCGTCCTCTACGAAAAGCACCCCTGGCAGCTTCGGACGGGAAAGAGGATAGTAGCGCTGGGAACACAGCGGATGGTGGCTGAAGAGGTTGACGGGTCGTTAAGGACGGGTGGTGCGCAGAACGTAGGAGCAGATGTATCCTTGTATGCGGGGAGAATTGATCGGTCCTCCGCCTACCTGCTCCCAACGCCGGAATGGGGAATGGAAGAGGCCGGAAGCGGAACTTCGACCGCAACATCCGTTAGATCAACGACAGCTGAATACTTTGTGGTAGAGGCCATCCTATGAATGCAAAGGAAAAAGATGAGTCTTGGGATGAAGGTAGCAGCAAGACCAACTGATCGGAGGACGCGTTCTGCGTAATGAAGACCCAGCGGACCAGGGGACGTGTCCTAAGGGATGAGGATGATGGTCGGGCCAACAGCTAAGGGAGTGTGTCCGGTAGGATGAAGAAGGTAACTGGTCCGGGACGACGTGAGCGCCCTAGGAGAAATGATGACATCGGACAGCTGCGATAAGTACATATAGCTGGCCCAAATCCTGCGCATACGAAGTAGTACAAGCCCTGCTGGGAAGCCAACCTTTAAACTCAAAGGAGGGAATCGCTATAATTTTGAAAACGTCACACCGCTTACTGTGAAAATTCATCTTACCTTGAAGAAATCACTGAAAACACGCTTATATTAACAAAGTCAAGATATCCCACTACAAAGGTATGTACTGTGATATATTGACTTTGTGAAAATAAGCGTTTTCAGTGATTTCTTCAACGAATCGCTATAAAAACAGGTAATGTTAAAATTCTCTTAGCCGACGAAAGTATACATCGGTTAAAATTAGTTTTTACTATCATAAAACACTTACCTTCAGTATTCTATGCTAACATCACTATTTTAGCTGTTCCCTTGCTCAAATATAATTATATTTGCCTCAACTAGCACGTTGTGTAGTTCCTGACAGGCATGCTTCTGTGCCCTTCACACATAGCAGTCACCGCCATCTTGTTTATCATTTCGTTTTTGAACCTACCTTGTCCAGCAAATGCGGGGTAGTACTGAAGTTACTTTAGGGTAGTAAAAACTAATTTTAATCGCTGTTAAAATAGTTTCTTACTATCTGCAAGACACTAACCTTCAGTATACCATGCTGACCAACTACGGATGGTGGGCTTGCGTGAACCAGTTTTGCTCTAATTAAGTTTTCGTCCGTCCTCGATACTGATCCGTTCACTCATCAGGGCAGGTTCCGGCTATCATTTGTCTCCTCTTGTGTCCCAGTTTAGGTTAACGAACATGTTCCTATGGTTCCAGGGACAAGCTGACATAGTGGAGTGCCGCAGTCGTATACCAGGGATGCAGCAAGTTACCTTCGGATTACCTTGCCGATCCATTTTTCTATTTTGATAGGGTTTACAGGTGCGGGTATGGTATTCTTCGTAGTCGGATGGGACAGTTCTTTCACCTAGTGTTGGGTGGCACCAGATATTTTTAGCCGGTGCTGGTACCAAGCTTAATACCCCGTTACTCACGTTTTCTCCGGTACTTATGAGGCGGTATCTGGTACTATAGTGCAGTAGTGGTGCCAACATCCGATTTTTTAATAAAGAATTTTATTGAAAAATGTTTTGTTGATATAGTTTTAAAGAAAACTTTATTGCCCCCCTTATGGTTGATCTGAGAACCCTTTGACTACAGTAGGTGGAAGGCCCTTATTGAAGAGGCCGCCTAAAAATGCTGCCACGCTGTCGAGAGAAGCCTGCTTCGTGGAGGTTCCTGGTTAGAGCTTCCACCCGTGAAGATGAAGAATGCGCGGTTTTGGTTCTCACAATGTGCTGTGTTAGGAACTGGGTCGTTATGGGCTGGGGACTGGTTCTACTTCCTTGAGTTCTACTAGAGCTATGAACCACGATGCTGTAGGTCACAGAACAGTGCCTTGCAGATGTTGGGGGTCCAGCTTCCATTCCGTCGTAGCGATCTCCTTTCCTATCAAGAGCTCGTCTGTTTTTTTTACTATGTGTCGTGGCAGTTGCATCGGGTTCAGAGAATGGCACAGTTTGAACACCCTCCTCCCCTTCGCACATATGCAACCTCTATTGTGTTGTCGGACACGACTGACAACCTTCCCCAGCAGGATGAGAATCCATTCAGAGACGGCCAGGCGAACTGCTTAGAAATGCTCGGACTGACAAGTTCCTACTGTTTCTTAGTTCTCCGAACGTGTTCCCCAGCCACTGGACGAAGCTTCCAATTTGAGAAGTATCTGCGGATTTGGTTCTTAAACGGGTACTCCGACTAGAAGATTTACTGTGTTTCTCCACCATTAGATGTTGTCCACTGAGAGATTATCCAGTGGGATGTTGTCCACTGGGAGATCGGCCAGTCCACCTTTGGGTACCTTTCTTCTTTTCCTGAACCAATGGATACTGACCCAGGGAACTCATTTTTCGCTCGAGGCTATCGTCCCGAGGATGGCCTTTAGCCGTGATCCGTTCTCTTAGTAGATTGGAGAGTTCCATAGTTGTCAAACACATTCTTGGGATGGAATCACGATTTGGTTGCTATCCCTCGTAGTCCTGGGTCGAAGATTGAGGCAAAGGTTGCATTGAGAAATCAGTCCTAGCAAGTAGTCTACAGGCTCTTATTCCCAGTTCGTGGAAGTGTCAGGGATTTGCGTGAATACATGTGGTGCCATGCAAAGCCCGAATGGGAGGACCTTGAATGGCAAGACACGCCTCCAGAGACTAAGCGAAACAGATGGAACGCAGGGGTGGAACGGGACGTGCAGGTAGGAGTCGTCGATGGAGATGGTAAATTCGTCCCTCTGAAGAGCCTCACTGTTGTTCTTTAAGTGGTCATTTTAAATGTGCTTGTTCAATTTTTTCAAGCTAAAAATGAGCCTCGCCAGGACCCCCCCCCCCCCCAGGTAGGGGTTGCATCACGAAAGGGGGATGTTTGTTGCGGTTTGTATGCCTAGTTCTGCTTCTTTGGAGGTACTCGATACTCCTGTGAGGCTTGGGCTGCTGAGCCTGTTTGTTCCAGCTTCTGCTCCTCTTCTCGGAAGACTCTTCATTAATTGGAAGCACTCCTCACATGCGGATCTTCGTCCTGAACTATGGTCCTAATGGCTGCAGTATAGGCGAGATTGGAATGAGTGTTAGCCCAGATTCCACGCCTCAGGATCACTTCACCCTCGTCAAATTGGTGGATAGGTAACTTGATGACCTAGGATGACCCCCAACCCCCATCTCTGGGAACATCTTTTTCGAAATTATTCTGCTTCCTCGAACATCCTAAAGCTCCTCTTCGAAGGTGCCGTTGCTGAAAGATTTGTAAAGTTGGTTTTCTTTGGGTCATGAGGTAGCAGGGTTTTAGAAACAAATGGCTTTCTTCTTGCTTGTGACCAACAGCAGCTGGAAAGCAACTTGTGATTGAGGGGGAAGTGGCTCGGATTTTTGGCATTTTGCATTTGCATAGGTTTCGTGAGGTGGCTATATTAGTCAATATTAGTCTCGAAAGAAATGTTTTAGAACACCTAGGAGTTAGTCAAACTCGTCATTATTCTGACTGGGCCTTTTGTTTTACCTTATCCTGCTGTTTTGGTGGCAATGGAATACTCCCCGAAGGCGATGATACACTAGTAGATTTTGAGGCGATGGAGGGCGCGGGCGAGGACGCTGATCATCGCTTGACGATCGCGAATTACTAGGCGGAGAATTGTGGAATGTTTTGTTCTTGTCCAGTGAATTCCCACTTTTCCATTTCGAAGTCTAATCAAAAAAAATTTAACATTTACTCACCGATGCATTCTTAGTCTTGTCCGAGGTTGCAATAGCCGTCGCGTCACGTTTTTTTTTTGGACGACAATGAAAGTGGGGCTTTCTCAGAAGATGGCGCTGAAACACCAGTAGATTTCTTGGCACGTTCATTGTGAACAGTTGTGATTGAGGCCAGAATGTCCTTTTGAAAACTATCAAACCACTTACTCAAATGAACTTTGCGAGAGGGAGGATTAAACTTGGCAAACACTAACAGGAGAACAGGACTTCAGGATGAACACTTACTTAATGCATGAATACCAGACAGTCACCTAGACCGGATTTTTTTCCTGCTTCTTCCTTTCAGCCTTCTCCCTTTCTGCTTTTACTAGTTCGAGTGCCGCCATGTACATAGCACTCGTTCCACAGACTGTTGCACTATGGAAATCACAAACGGTAAACTTACTTGAAACGAAGTTGTACTTATGCCACCTGTGGAATAACAGGTGGTGATCACCCGTGTTTTCTGGCACGTGCATGCAGCGCAATTTCCATATCTCGCCGATTCGATGCTGTTCTTCTGATATCTTTGTACTGGAAAAGAACGTCGAGACACGGGGAAAAACAACAGTACGATGCTACGGCATCAGTTCTCAAAAGCGAAGTGACAAACAAGATAATGGCGGCCGCCCTGTGTAAAGGGCACAGCAGTGGCGCCTGGCGAGAACTAGGCACAACTCACTAATCATGGCAAATAAATTTTATTTGGATTTGAGCAAGGGAAAAGCAAAAATAGCATGGAATACTGAAGGTTAGTATTTTGTAGATTGTAATAAACCACCAGCAAGATGAGGAAATTGTGTCTTTTTCTTAAGCAAGCATGCTTACCTAAAGCCTCTTGAAGGGGAGTTAGGTGGGAGCATTGGTGGCCCTCGGCTACCACCCATTCCCCGACGCGCACCCATGTCGCGCATGCCATTGTCTATAGCCCCTCTTCCCATTCGTCCTCTGCCCATGTCACTCATCCCATGGATCCCCCTGCAATAACGCACGATTGTATTGCAATCAATGTTTAATGCACACTTAGCAAGTAACGTTTGCACCAGCTGTGAAAAGTCCCAAGCACTTGCCTTGACGTACGCAGTATTTACACGAACCTAATGCGCAACCCCCAATATGCTTGGGGACGAGGGAAGCTTTACATTTGAGGGCTTTACATTTTTTCACCATAGTGAGGTGGGGAGTGAAAAAGAGTTTCACATCTGGCAACTAATTTGCCCCTTTGGTTTCAGCTCCTACATGGGTAGAGGAGTCTAAAAATACCCAGACACAAATTTGAATGCTCCCCCCCCCCCCCCAAAGAAAGCAACTCTCGAACCCCAAAATCTTATTTGAAGCATATCACCCTTAATTAGCGTGAAAACTCCTTTTTTCAATTGGTTGTTATAGGGATTTTGGTGTTTAAAGTGCTCTTGCGAGCCCTCTAATAGCATTAAGTCGACAGGCTTAGGATATTCTAAAAGATGGGCATCTATTCTTTCCATTAATCCTAACAAAAATTGTTTACCTTAGACAGGAACCGTGCCAAGGACATTAAAAGGTGAAAAGGTAAAGGCGTAGCGGCTAAGCGTATGGTGATTTTCGAATTCAAAGTAGCCCAAAGTGGACATGCTTATATTTTCTGAAAGGTGAGGATCTATTCTTTCCATCAATCCTAACCGAAATGAATTGGATGGAAAGACCTTAGATGCAAATACAAATATGAGCAATACAATGGCACTTTGAAAATGAAACTAGACGCTACATCAATTGCAGTACACCTTAAAATAGGCGTAGGACGAACCCATCTAACCTACAATTTCAGTTAGGATTGATGGAAAGAATAGATCCCCATCTATCACAAAATTCTAAGCATGTCCACTTCGGGCTATTAGAGGGCTCGCAAGAGCGCTATGAACACAAAAATCCCTACAACAACTAATTAAAAAAAAAAAAAGCTTTCACGCATATTCAGGCGGCCCGGCAACTTTAAATAAGATTTTGGGATTCAAGGGTTGCTTTTACGTTACAAAATTGTACCACTTTTTCTGACCAGAATTGTGTGCTGAAAGTTTTTGCTTCACATTATGATTTTGATTTGTTGATGGTTAAGGAGTTACAGCCAGTTACTTGGTTGTGGGGAGGGTGAGGAGCAAAAAAAAAAAAAAAAAAAAAAAACCTTTAGGTACCATTTTCTACAAAACTACTGTACTTCTGTACATCACCGACTAGAATTATGGTTTTCCATGGAAAAAACTCACGAGTTAGATAAACCTAGTCAAAACTCTACACAATGTGTTTTACAACCCTACCAAGATTCAAAGCTGTAGGTGTTAACAGATTTTTTATAATGGTACCTGAAGTTGTGACACTACCCCCATAGAAATACAGGGACAACTAAGTTTCCCCCCCCCCGTTTTTTCGGCGGGGGGGGGGGGGGGGGGGAGAATTCGTTGTCTGGGATTTTTAAAACTCCTCTACCCATGTACTAACTGAAACCAAACAGGCACATTGGTTGCCAGATGTGAAATAAAATGGCATTCTTTACATCTCCCCTACCCCACTACAAGCGTTTGAATGGGGCTCATTTTAAACGAGTCTCTTAAAAGTCCTTCCGAAATTTATCAAAAAAGGAAAAGGTGGTTAAATTCTGTTTCTACTGCTTGAACGAAAATACATATTACCTGTAAATTTTAGCATTTTATTCCAAGATCATTTTTCTCCTCTAGAGATTTAATTTAAATTAGCCAATCCCCACCTTGCTAACCTTGAAGTGTGGTTCTGCACTTCGCTCCTTTAATAAATAAGCACCGTATGCGCATTAGTCATCTTTTATTTCTCTCTTATTTCTCTTATCTTTTATTTGTCATGGTGGCGACAAGAGGGCAGGTAGGGTGGGAACAGGTAATGTTTATTTCCATTTAAGCAATAGAAACAAAATTCGCCGCCGGAGCAATTCTCCCTTTCTATTGCTACGAAATATATATTACTTGTAAATTTTAGCATTTACAGTAGACTTCGTCAACATGGTGGAGGGCACCGCTTACGGGTTCGGGTAGAGTTTTGGGATTGTCAATTAGCAGTTGCCGTAGTTGAGGAACTGTGGTGAAGCTGGCCAATTTGGAGCTACTAGGATGGACAGACCAGTGGTTTCCATTATGTGTCGGATTTGAAGTAGAAGCTTGAATGGCGGGAACATTGTCTCCAAAGAGGTTCGCCCAAGTTGTTGACACGAGGTTCGTGTCAAGGTTGGTGTTCGTCCAAGGGTGTCTACTGTTCAGGCTTGATCGTGTGGTGGGATGATGAAGTGGGGAAGTCTGTCATTGTACCTTATAGCGATGGAACAACCATTGGAGTTCATCAAGTGGCAAACAGATCTTTGCAGAAGATGTTTTCAGTGTCCATTCTCCCGCGGTAGGTTTGTGACATCTCAGAAGGGAATTTGCAATTACATTAAAGTTTTCTGAATACAAAGCTTGAAAACTCCGAAATGACTTCGTGAAGGTATCTGGGACTTTGTTCCAGAATTATTCTTTCAAGCTTTGGGATGAAAATTGATTCCTCCTCTGGAACCTTGGTCATACAAGTTCAAGTTGTTAAGATCTGGTGCCGACGGACCTTGCTTTTTCTTTTTTTTGTGTGGTTTTCCATTCAATCTTTGCTCCAACCCCCCCAAGTTGCCCCCAAGTTGGAGGTGTTGTCGGCACTCTGGCGGAGATGGTCGTGCTATCGTGATGGTCGGCCCAGGGTGATCATTGGGATGGTCACAGGGTTTCCTTGGTTTGTCATTCAAAACCTACGATGGTGTTACGGGCGAATTCCTCTAGCTGCCTCATCTTCACAGAAAGGATGATATTAAAGACTGTCACTTACGCAAAAGCTAAAATCGTCACCAATTCCACAATTCAAACTTGCAAATTTTTGATAGTCTTCTTCAGGCTTCAGGCAAGAGTCATGAGACTTGCACAACAACCACCACCAACGAACTTTGCGAAGTCCACTATATTCAAATTTCCCTCCCCTTCCCCAGTGAGCCTTGAACTCAGTCAGCTCTCAAGCTCACTGTCTGAGTTGGCTCCCTCATCAATACTGGAGCTGTTGCAGTTGAAGTGACAGTCTTTAATATGAACTTCGACCAAAGTAAAATCGCAGAATTAACGGTATTTTCGAGAAAGGATGACTTATCCAGGAGGACTGAAGGCAGTTCCGTTTTGGGTTCCTTTTTTCTGTTTCATCTGTCTTTGCATCATAGTTGCATCATGAGAGTCCAGTTTGGAGGCACGCCTTTGGAATGAGGCTGCGGCATAGTGGATGGGTTAGATAGAATTCTTGCTTTGGAGTCATCCACAAAAGAGGTGACAAAATGATTGCCTGCGAATCGGTCAGCACGGTTGAGAAAAGAAATTGAGACGAGTGTGATCACTTGCTGTTCAAACTACGACTCAGATTGTGTTTTTTTTTGTGCATCATGAAGAGTCCAGTTTGGAGGCACGCCTTTGGAATGAGGCTGCGGCATAGTGGATGGGTTAGATAGAATTCTTGCTTTGGAGTCATCCACATAAGAGTTGACAAGATGATTGCCTGCGAATCGGTCAGCACGGTTGAGAAAAAAAATTGAGACGAATGTGATCACTTGCTGTTTAAACTACGACTCATTGTGGTTTTTTTTTTTGGGGGGGGGGGGGGGAAGAGGTGTTTATGCGATTCCAAACAAAGAGTTCGTTTTTGGCAGTTAGGAAACAAAATGCGTTTGGTTTCGAAGTGTTTTAAGATAACTGTTCTGTTATGCAGAGGTTCGATTACCCAATTTTCCCGTTTACGGTTGGGATCAGTCACTGGTCTAGAATAGCTTAAATCCATTTTCTGAGGATTTCTACGGCGAAATAAAAAAGATGGTGACAAAGTGGGTTCGTCCAGGACAGAGCCGAAGCAGAGACTGTAGATTCCTTTACTGTTTTTTTTTTTAATTATAAAAGGGCAGACATTTTTTCTTTCTTGTTGTCTTTCTTTTCACCTTCTCATAGCGCACCATGTCCTCACATGCTCAATATCTTTTATCTTCCGTACCTTCGGCTAACATCCTTTCGCTTCCGATTCGTTGCCACGTTTCAGTGAATTACTTACGTAGAATTAGGAGGAAAGGGGTTTCCTCAGTTAGCGTGAAACGGAGGAACGACATGCATTGCATGAGAACATACTGTGGGTAGAATTATCCAGGAACATCTTACATGGGCTGCGGGAAGATTTCTCCCGCTTGCGATTGGTGAATTAGCATTAACGTTTAAGTTAGCCTATCTGCGGACAATCGTGAAATTTGCCGTTAGGAGCCTCTGCAAAGGTCCATTCTTCTAGTAGAGATCGAGTGAGCTAGGTTGCAGGGAAAGGTTGCGGGGTAGACTGGGAGCACAGGGTCGGAGTTTAATGACGATGTTTACTTTCACTGGAGACACCAGGTGAACGGGCTCATGGTGGTAAAAGGATGGAGTTCTAGACGATCTGTGCTTTCACTGGTTAAAGGGCCCGTGGAGGTGAAAGGATGGAGTTCGATGACGGTCTTTGCTTTCATTGGAGAGACCTGGAGAAAAGGCTTGTGGAAGTGAAAGGATGGAGTTCTATGAAGGTCTCTGCTTTCATTGGAGAGACCAGATGAAACGGCTTGTTGTGGCGAAAGGACGGCTTTGGGTGCAGTAGTCCCCAATGTAAGCAGGTTAGTCGGTACCAGCATGATTCCGGTGAATGAAGCTTGATGAAAGGAGGATCATCAGGGCGAGATGAACAGGAACCGGGGCCAGCAGGCAGCGCTGGTGAGGGGCCCCTATGAAGAAAGGACGGACATCATGATTGGCGCTCGAGTGAAAACTTCTTGGTGAAAGGAGGTTCCTCAGTAACAGGGTGGAAGGGAAAGCAGGGCCTTGGACGGCAGCTATCCGACGAAGATGTGGATGGAATGAGGCCAGCTTCCTCTTAAGGCCGTTGAGAGGTTCTGACGAAAGGGAGCAGCCCAGGGGCTGAATACAGCAGACTTGGGAGAGACGGCTGGCCTCAGATCCCAGTGTGGCAAGTTGCGTGATGAAAGGGAGCTCCGCAGGTCGATAGGCGGCAACCAGAAGGGAGACGAAGACTGGCAAGGTGAGGCTGAACGGGACGTGACCGTGCAGGCGGCGGCACAGCCAGTTTTCACGGTGGTGAAAGTCCGAGAGGAGCGGGAGGACAGCGGTATCAGGGAGAAGCAGACATCTTAGAAGAATCCTAAATCCAGCGAAAGGCAGGGAAACAAGAGACGCCGGAAAGGTGGATCAGTCCCGGGTGTTGACGGGAAAGGAGCAACGATGTCTTCCTTGAGTGCAGTGGTCTTATTCGTTATCGGAATGAACCGAAACGAAAGCCAGCGGGGGTAGGGGGCACGGTGAGCAGGGAGTGGTTGCCGAGGGTGCCGAGAGCCACGATGTCTTCCTTTGAGTGCGGTGGTCTTATTCGTTATCGGAATGAACCGAAACGAAAGCCAACCGGGAAAGGAACCATGATGTCTTCGTTGAGTGCGGTGGTAGTGGGAGGGCTGCAAATGGGACGGAACGCCGGCGCAGCGCAGTCGGCGGGAGATGAGGCACGCCCAAGACGGCAGGCAGCTTGGCGGGGACAGCACGATGGCGGCATCGGGTAATTGGCAGGCACAGGATGGGCTTCTGCGGGACGGCGACAGGAGCGCTGCCGCAGCGTAGTTGGCGGGAGATGAGGCATCAAGAGGCAGGCCCGAGGTGGCGGCAGCTTGACGGGAACGGCAGCCAAAAGAGGACGGCACGATGGCGGCATCGGGTGATCGGCGCAGCGGTAGGAGTCCTCTGGCCCGCTTGGAATGGCGACTCGTCTCGGCTGTCTGCGGCGATGAAAGGAGCATCGATGGCGGACGCGGGAAGGATCGGTCAACGGCGGCGAGGTCTAGCGTCGAGACCAGCGCTGACCGAGGGTGAAAGGCAGAGTAGGAGCATGAAGGCGAGCGGCAGAAGAAGTGGGAGCTTCGGGTCCGACGGCCATCTTCGGTAATCCAAATTCCGACGAAAGGCGTGAAATCAAGGGACGAGGCGACTTGTAGGCACCTCTGGAGGAAAATAAATGCCGAAAGCGTCCCAAGCTCTCGCTTTTATGGAGGGCTGTGCGCGCATGCGCAGTGAAGGCATGCAAGCAGGCGGTTACAAGCAACCGAGAAACCTCCAGGGGAACATTCCATTGGGACAATGAAATGCAAAATTAATAGGTTAATGTTATCGCAATAAATAAACAATTCTTATGTAAGGGTTTTTTTTCCCCTTACATCGGGGTAAAATCGATGATGGCTTGTGCTTGTGCCTGGAAGAACAGTCGACTCAGCAGGTGTGTTAGCGGCAGAGCAGTCCAGTCCGGCCAGCAATAGTGTGCGCGCGACGGACAATTTTTTCGGTTGATGCCGACGGCAAGGCTTGACTTGTGTGGAAGTCGGACCAGCTGGAGAATGAACAGAAGCTACAGCCTTGAGGGACAATGAAGTAAGAAGCAACTTGGTTCCAGCAGAAAATGCTGCTGCAGAACCTTCCTTCTTCCTCTTTATTTGTTGCAGTCTGATGTGAGATTTCCTTCGTTTTTCCAGAATCTTCTTCCAAACCACTGCATTGATTTTCACGCAAATCATGCAAGAACAGGAGTAAACTCACAGGAACGATGTCTGTAGACGGGCCAAGTGAGGTTCCCATCAGCCAGTTTTGGCAACAATTGCCGGCATCAGGTTTCAAGCAAAGAAAACCACCACCACCACCACCACCACCTTGCCTCCTCAAACTTTCACCATCTTATTGTGATCTTTTGTCTTTCGGAAAGCAAGTATACTTTGTGCACAGTAGAAGACTACAGAGCTTAAGTCCAACCAGGACGAGCCCTAGAGAATAAAAGATGACTAGGCGCCTTCGGCGCTTACGTGTTACAGAATGGAAGTGCAGCAATGAAATGAACTTCACTTTGGGGTTAACGAGCTGGGGACTGGCTAATTTCAATTAAATAACTGGAGCGAAAAGCATTCGAGAATAAAATGCTAATATTTACAGATAACGTACATTTTTGTAGCAGTAGACCCCAAAAGCCCACCAAAAAAGTGAGACTTGCCTCAGAGCTAAAACTGTGTTAAGACCACTTAAAAGTTGTTTCTCGAACCCAACCTTTAAAAGACTGAGCTTCGTTTTTTGTTTTGCTCATTGCAACTCAGGGAATTTAAAACTAACCCCTTATTTTATTAACTTTATCACTTGTATTGAAAAACTTAGTCTTGGCTTCTTGAGAAGGCTTACTAATAGAGTAGTTTTGGGGGGTAATTTGTTGTTTTGCTAGTCTAAAATATTTTAAGATAGACCAAAATTCAATAATTTTGGCACCTAAAGACACACCAATCTCTCGAAATCCATTAATATGCTGTACAGGACTGATAAAATCTACAATCCCTTTAAAAAGATTTGTCTGGTGGGAATTTTGTAGGGATGGGCGATAATGCGATATTTAGATATTATCACGATATACACCACATGCGATAGTGACATCGCAATGCTTTTCATGTTTCGCGATCATCGCAGCTTCAAGCTCTTTTTGTCCAGTTCACGTCAGAGCGCAACGTTGTCGATAATTGACTATTTTGACGTTCAAATAAATTTTAATCGTTTTTTCGCCAGCTTTCCATTGGTGCAAACCACAAATCTCTAGCTGTATCCGTTTTGAAGTTATATTTAATTCAAGCAAACAAACGGCCTCTAAATGGATACGAAAAATTGCTGCTCACTGCTAATTTTAAGTGACTGTCTGTTGATTAATTAATATCAATATTTTCACATTGCGAAAACAGGTCACAGGTCACCTAATTATGCAGAAAATGTTAGGACTGCGCATTTTTTTAGGTAAGGTATTATAATGAATGTGGCTTATCTGCGAGTGCGGGTTATGCGGTATTTCAAATACTTAAAATATTTGAAAGTGCTCAATTATGTTGAATAGGAATTTTTGTTTATAGTTTTGTATTAACACTACACTAACTAGGATTTATGTACGTACAGAACATGCATAGTTTGTAGGCTTACTGTAGGAGCAGTGCTACCAATTGATCAAATTAAAACAGCTTGGCCTACATGTTGAGAAATATCGCAATAATCGCGCAGTAGAAATTTCATTATCGCCCATCCCTAGAATTTTGCTTCATCAGCCGGGCTTGAAGTACTTAATTTTAATAATAATAATAATAAATAAAATGTTAGGTGGCCTAAGGCACTGCCTGTTAAATATATGGTGAGGCCGAAGCTTGCTATTACACTTGCAAAATAAGGGGCGCATTAGTTTCTTGTAAATACGGCATCGTTTTGCGTTAAATGACACCACTCATCTTTCGGGCAATATTATCAACATTTAACGGTCGAAACTACAAGCCCAGGCTTTGGATGTGTACGAGACTTTTCCACACCCTGCACAACAGTATACCAATTTAGGGTGATGTGGGAGTAAAGGTAAATATGGAGAATTCATAAGCTCAGGAAAGTAAGTGGGATTGAGGTGAGAATGGGCAAAGGATGTGCAGGGAAGCGAAAATAGGCAGATGAAGAAAAATTGTATGAAAGGTAAATAACTACAGAGGGCATCCTAATTTATTATACCAATTCTTACCTAGTGTTACCTGGTTGATTTTGGTTTCTATTGCATGTTGAAAATATACTTTACCTTTTTTAATAGCATTCTCCTCAATGCACGCTATTCAATTCTAGAGAAAATAAATTGAAGATGTCCATCCGGTTCGCTACCTACTGTCCGCCTCCTTCATATATAAGTCGAAGCGGAGCGGTGATGCTCACCTTTTCGAACCTCATCGTGCCCAAATGGCGACTAGAGGGCAGTAGGGCGGGACAAAGGTAATGCATATTCAACAGGCAATAGAAACCAAAATCAACACTGGTATTTTGGAGTTTCTAGTTGCCTTGAAAATATTACCTTTTTTAATGGCAATCCCATTGATTTTGACAGAAGTTCCCACAGGTAGCGACCGGCTCCCTTCACAGAATGGCAAAGTGTGTTTAAGGGGTTATAGTATGCGACGGGCAGCAACAAATGGCCCGATACGGTATAATCCCTCCGCTAGGTGAGACATGTCCTGGAGATAATGGGATGTGAAGACAGTGGGATATCTCCAAGAAGCGGCTTCCATAATTTCAGTGGCAAGGAATGTTACTATAATGAGCCCGGGAAGTAGAGATAGCACGAAGTTCGTGGGCTGTTACTTTGATGCCTTCTGCGGCACAGTTGATGTTGAGTGCCTCGTAGGCCAGTACTATGACACTTTGAGCCAGGTAGCAATCATGCGTGCGGAAGTCGTCCCAACTTCGTTATTAAAGGGTAGGAAAGAGCGCCCTCTGCGAATCGGCTTGGAGACTTTAAGGTAAAAGCGAATGGCTCGGAATGGGCATAAGACTCGCTCTTCGTCATCTTCCAGGATGTTGGAGAGGGAGGGAATAATGAAGGGATGAGTATGCTCAGTGGGCTTTTGTGTCTTAGCGCGGAAGGACAAATGCGGAGTTAGCCAACACTGGCATAGGAAGAATACGAAGAAAAAAAACAAGTCTTTTTTAGTTGCTGATAATGCCTGAAGTTCACTGCAACGGAGGCAGGCTGCCAAAGCTACCAGGAATATGGTTTTCCTAGTTAGGTGACTTAGGCAAGAGGAGGACATGGGTTCGTATGGTGGAGCCACGAGTGCTGATAACACAATGGACAGATCCCATTCGGGAAATTGTTTGCTGGTACGTGGTCGGTCCAAGTTGAAGGAGTGAATTAAAGATGAAATCCTATAGTCTGCGAGGAGGTTCGTGTTGTCAGCAGCTTTGAAGATAAACGGTAAACTAGGATTGTGGAACCTTGTTAAACCGCTTTAGAATAAAGCAGTGAAGAAGCGGAGGAGGTCGTGCATAGGGGGATTGATTGGATCAACTTGTTCCGTGACACCAATGAAGCCGTTTCCAGTGGCTGTCGTATATTTTATTGGTAGAGGAACGGACAGCTCGTGAAGCGATACGGACGGCCTCGTCCTCAAGAATGCCTGTTGTGCGGAGGAGCTGGATGATAGCCACCCTTGAAGGCGTAACGCCTGAAGGTTGGAGTGGTGGATCACGCAGTTGTGCTGGGACAAAAGGTCTGGTCGAGGTGGTAGCTGGCGAGGAGAGTCGATGAGGAGGCTGGGAAGCAGTGGAAACCATGCTGTGGCTGGCCAGTTCCGTGCAATTAGAAGAAAGCGTCCGTGACAACTGGCGATTTTGCGCAGAACAAGAGGGAGGAGGCAAAGAGGGGGAAGGTGTATGCATGAAGTTGGTCCCAATTCAAGATTAGTGCATCCACGGCCCACACCCGGGGGTCTGGTAAAGGGCTGACGAACAGGGGAAGTCTGGCATTGAACCTCGTGGCAAAGAAGTCTACCATTGGCCATTGCCAAAGGAGGAACAAACTGGAGTGAAGTGTCCATTCGCTGGTAGGTGGTTCGTGGCGAGACAGGAGTCCGCTATCATTCAATGATCCCGGAATGTGCAGGGGCAGGAGGCAAATGCGGTGGCGGATGCAAAATTGGAAAATTTGGGAGGTGATATTGTGCAGGGATCTCCGGAGGTAAGCAACAGCCGTGGTGTTGTCTATGTGGACTTGTAGCACTCGTTCTGTCACATGTTCTTAAAACTGTTGTAGGGCTAAGAGGACTGCGCATAGTTCTAGATGGTCGATGTGGGCTCCCCAGCCTGTCTGGGATGAGTCCGTCAAAAGGTGGAGTTAAGGTGGCGGCTCATGGAGGGGAACTGTTGCAGTGAGACTGAAAATGCCCATCCACCATGTGAAGGTGTCGGTTGGAAAGAATGGGCCAAGTTGTTGAGGCGTATGAGTCATGGTTACCCGAGGGTCGCCCCAACGAAGGGAGCGATAATGGTGCAGGGGGCGTGCCATCCACCTTCCGTATGGAACGAGGTCTGCGAAAGAGTCTATAGTCCCAATAGCGGAGGCAAGGTCTCGGAATGTATGGAGCAGTTTGTGTAGAAATGATCGAGCAAAAGTGCGAGATGGTCTGCGAGAACGTAGGAGCGGCTTCTCACAACATAAGGAAGGATTTAGGATTTCTGGGCTAGAGAAATAAAAGACATTATTTGTTCCGGGGACGGAGATGTCGAGATTACTTTCGGTATTAAACCACGAACAAGGATTCCGCCCTCCGATTGCGGAGGAGATGGCGTGTGGAGTCGTGTAGATTCGTGGCCGTGTTTAAAGCTACTTCACGTAGCAAAAGTGTTGAGTTGAAGAGGGCCCGTGTGAATCAATTCACGGCGTGGTAAGTAACGAAGCAGCTTTTCCGGAACACTTGGTTAATGAGGAAAGCTAACTGGCGAGTGTCATCCGGAGGAGGGTCGGCATATAGTCTTTCACATAGCGCATTGGCTGCAGTACTAAGGATGTCCGCTTGGGATGCAGCCCGGAGGCCTAGGCGGAGGACACGGTCATTGTCTCGGAGGACAAAAACAGGAACAGTTGGCCGACGAGGGAGGTAGAGAGCGGAGCCTAAGTCTAAACTTTGTGTCTGCAGTCAGGAATTCTGATCAAGGATAGGTGTCAAAATTGCGTGGGTTGGCCGTTACCATCGCCTATAGGGTGGAAGTAGTAATTTTCACGGCCTGGGCGAGGTGAAAGAGGATCTTTGTCTAACTCAAGAGGTGATCCATTTCTGAGGAGGACGCCGCCATTGCGGAGCAGAGTTGTTAGGAGCGTTGTTGATTGTCCAAAAAACGGAGGCTGATAGGGTAGCGGGTCACGAAGGTCAAAACCAAATCGTTGGTTGCGGAGGGTTTGTACAGGAAGCAGTCTGGGCCGATTCTTTTAACTGTTTTCAAATGTTCTGGAAGAGGGATCTCGGAAGGGTCTAGGTCACCTTGGAATGGAGGCTCAGGACGACCTGAAAGGGATGGTTCAGGTGAATAGTAGGAATCCTGGTCATCACCTACGGAAGCAACAGGTGGTGGGCACGAGATGTGGAGCCGCTGGAGCAGGAAGCGGAGGCGGAATGGTAGGAGCGGCGGAGGGTCCTATTTCCGCCACAGAGGGGCAATGTCGTTTAGAAACGGAATTCAACCAGGAGGTCGTGTAATCCATTGTAGGCACCTTCCGCTTGAAGGTGCGGAGGGAGTCGTCCATGAGGGAATGTATTTATGACTATGTGAGTGGCTCGGCGGTACGGAGTGTCGTGGGACGTTCAGGTACCGAATGTTGGGGGGAACGTGACTACAAGTCCAGAGGCGTCAAGTGAGGACTCGCGGAGGAGGCAAACTTGGCCGCAACCTTCCGTGCTTTAAGTTGGGAGTTTAAGGCAGGCATATCATTCCTTTGTGCTAGAAAGTTCTTCCGAAAGGGAACATAAATCCAGCGCCGGAGGTGGTTGCTACACGGGATGGGAGACGTGGCTGTGGTGTCAGAAGGCACGAAGAACGATCCGGAGAGGAGAGGATTCGGAGGCGGAAAGGGCTCCAAAGAATCCTGTTCCGTTGCGAGTTCGAGAATTTCTGCATTCTCAGCAACAGGCGGAACATGGATCGGTGAAGCAGAGCGATGAGTACGGGAGGAGTAATCATCCCTAGGTGTCGCTTTAGCTCGAGGCATCGCAATGCGGAGGCGGAGGGTGAACGTAGGAAGCGGAGGCTTGACTGACGACTCACGGAGCACAGTGAACAGGGTGGCGGCCAGAGAAGAAAAGGTGAGCATTACCACTCTGCTTCGACTTTTATATGAAGGAGGCTGCGCAGTCGACCTGCTCAGTAGGTAGCGAACCGGAAGAACATCTTCGATTTTATTTTCTCTAGAATTGAACAGCATTGAGTAGGAGAATTCTATTAGAAAACGTAATGATATTTTCAAGGCAACTAGAAAGGAAAATCTGGCAAAAAAGGAAATTTTAACACTGCTTAAAACATTAAAATATATCAGGGTGGGGCCTCACCTATGTTTCTATCCTCCTAATGAGGCTCAAATCCCTAGCGAAGTTTGTAGGCTTCCCTACCAGACTCGTAGCTCCCTTCTGCATATGTGAGGGGTGCAGGCCTCTATATAAGCATCCGAGGCAGACCACTATTCATCTTGCTTCCTCTCAGCAGTAACCATGGCGAACGAGGGGAGGCTGGGCGGGTAAAGGTGTAAGGTGTAGAAGTTTTCGTTTAGGCAATAAGAACAAAAATCAACCAGGGCCCACCCTGGTATTTTATTGTTTTTAATGACAACGAAAGTGTCTATTGCCACTTTTTCTAGTAGCATACCTTGTTAAACATGGCGGCGGGGCCAAGGTTAACAATCACCCGTGCCGGCAGCCCCAGAGTTTAAAACCCTGTGAACTGAGCGCCATTCATCAGTATCGACCTGAGTGAAGGAAGTGACCGCTAAAAAGGCATGCCGGACGGAGACCAGCTTGAATAGCAGACGTGTAATACAGGAAAACGGAATAGTAGAAATTCGCAGAACCGAGGATCAGTGTGACGGCGGCTCAATAAGTGTGGCTCAGAAGGTGGAGAAAAGAGGAGACCTCAACGTGACGGGAACAGTGAGCACCGGCAACGCTCTTAAGATGGTCTGCGAGAACGTAGGAGCGGCTTCTCACAACATAAGGAAGGATTTAGGATTTCTGGGCTTGAGAAATAAAAGACATTAGGGATAGTCCGATATTGATATCGGTATAATCCGTATTTATCGGTGTCTTTGCCATATCGGTATCGGACTCGTTACGCCGAGAAACACAAACGTCTTCCCTGCAAAACAGATACCAAGGGCGACAAAAGCTACAATCAATGAGAAAAGCAAAGCTCTGCTAAGTTTATAATGAAAATGTAGCACATGATAATTCTGACGCTAGTTTAACGACCAGCCGTAAGTAAAAATGCTCTTATTGCAGCATGGAACTTTTTGGATAATCTTAGCAGTTGGAACCCATAAAAACCAGAAACGGAAGTTGCATTTGCATGGAAATTAAAACTTTTAGTTGGGATTTATTATTATCGGTATCGGGTCGGATCAAATCGGTTTACCCTTCGTTGGTATCGGATCGGTAAAAAGTCATATCGGCCGATCCCTAAGAGACATGCAATAATGATAGTTTCATTACCTTACCTCGGTGTGGATGAGACTGGGTCTAAGACGTGGGCCATAGGACTGGTCCAGTAGTAAGCGAATCAGAAGAGTATGTAGTATGAAGACCGAAAATGTGAAGCATGACTCCGAGTACAGTCTAACTGAAGGAAATGGATGATGCTGGACCCACGAAGGTTGTAGGCGCAAAACAAGCTGGTGCGTCCGACGATCAACATACAGCGCAGAACGTACAATTTTGTAGAAACCATGATGGCGAACGAGGAACCAAAATAGCAGCGAGTTAACCAGGTGCCGAGAAGGACTTGGGAGTATCGTATGAGTGAGGATGCACAATATGTTCGGGGCTTGTGAATAGCGAGCGAGGTTCCCACAAGTGGACAAGGTAGTTCGTCGAGGTGGCGGCCTGTTGCTGCTTGAGGGAGGATTTAGAGTGAAAAGTTGGTTTGAGGTTGTGTTTTTTTTCTTTTAAAAACACCATGAAGGATGTGGGGTGTGATGGTTTCTCGAGGCAACCACTATAGGGGGTCGGAACGAAAATTAAAGATTATTCAGGAAGCGCATGGAACTCGAGGGCAACACCCTTTGGTAGACGACGGCAAGCAGGCGAGCAGCAAGCGACGGCAATTGGAGAGTCGAGGCGTCAGAGTGATCCCAGGAAATTCTAGTAGGAAAGTGGTGGCATCGTCAAATTGCCACACACTGTAGGCACTGAGGTTGTGAAAGCCCTTGGATAAAGATGCTGCGGACCACGATGTTATGAGAACAGTTGTTGGGGACCGAGAGTTGAAGACAGTGGGGCTTGGTAAGGGGCTGACAGAGACCCAGGCCAAGGCTGAAATTGGGGCAAGAGGCTCAACACAAGGCGGAAGAGGATATTCTTGCAAACCCGAAGTCTGGGAAGAAGACTGCATAGAGGTGGAACGCCCGGAATCGAAGGTTCGGCTTGAGCTGATTGAGGCTTGGAAGTTGATGGATTGTGCGGAGATCGAGACTTGGTCAGTGACGGAGATAGCCGAATTCTGGACTTCGCGCAGTACTGCTGAGTATGCCATGGTGGTGTTGGAGGCAGCAGTGATAGCCAACAGATATTCAAGAAGAGATTAGTGGTTTCTAAAGACGTCGTTTTTGCCTGCAGACGACCAATCTTTGCAGCCAGAGTGGCATTGGATTCCTGAAGAAAACGAAGTGGCTTCTTGTTGAACGTTAGTGTCACAGCGACTGTCGATGCCAGCATGCAAGTGTCTGGAGCTCGATGGAAGTGGCATGGAGTTCTAATTCAATAGAAACGGTGCGAGCCGTAGCGAGGAGGAAGGAAATGTTTACATCATGATTTTCTAAGCGACATGGGTGTTAAGTGGAGGTCACGAATCACTGCGGCACGAAGAACTTCGGAAGAGGGAAATGGAAGGCTTGAGGCAGGTAGTGGATTGGAAGGACCCAGTGTAGAAACCGGAACAACTGGCAAGGTTTGCGTAGGGAGGACCGGAGAAACCGGTGATTGTCCAGTAGAAGTCAGCGTGGTATGTTAGCTGGAAGTGCAAGGGATTGTTTACCCGGATTAACAGATCGGTCCCCTATTTTCGGTGTGTAGCCCCCAAAGTCTCAAATTTTCCAGAGATGTGGACGGTGCGGATGGGTTAGAGGACACAATGGGCACAGGTACTGGCAGAATCGGTACTGGCAGAATCCTGATGGAGCCGGGGGAGATAGCCGACGAAGCTTCTTGAGGCTGGCTGAGCTTGAACTGGAATTGAGTAGAATCTCTGTGTAGTTGGGATGATTTCTGAAGGGATCAGCGGGCGGTCCTCTGACGCGATTCATGTTGGCGTCGGAAGAAGTTGTAGTCACTTGTCCTTACTAATAGTAGCACACACACTGCACTTAACGTTAAACCAGTCGCACGATCAATGGTACTGGCAACTCGGGTGAGGATCGACGTGGGTTTTGGCGCCCGTAAAGCTGAGACAACTACAGTTGACCGAGCAGGTAACATAGTCGAAATATTAACATATATGAGTTGGGAATGTCTGGAGGATCTTCAACCGGAGGAAGAGGATGTGAAGCAACATCGGGGTTCGGAGCGCAATCCATGACGAGAGACAAGAACAGATTTTGTAAGGACGGAGCATCAGGGAACAAAACATAAGAGTGGTTTTTCGCGCCAACTGCGACATAAGGGAAATCCCGTAAGAAGGAGTATGGAAACAAAGCCCACTCAGGGGTCACCTGGTGGCGGAGGAGATTAAGTAAAACAAGTGTACAACTCGAACAATTTACGTTGCTGCAAACAGGTTGGGCAGTCATTGTGACACCACTGAACACGAAATGGACTGGAATGGAACACAAACGTTGATCAAATCCAATTCAAAATTTGACCAGCATTTAAGAGCTCTTGAAATCACTAGCTATCATGCATCATGAAAACAAGGGAAACTCGCCCTCCAAAGCCACAAATCCTTCCAGGTGACAACAGTGCTAGCGAATAAAGATCTGTGGTCACGCGCGCGAGTTTAAAAAAAAAACAATGACCGATCCGAAGCAGTAAATTAGTGTGTCCAGAAAGCAGGAAGTCTGATGAAGCTAGTCGGCATTTGAACACATAACGTAAATTGTTTGTTTGTGAATCAATATTGTAGTTCGAGTATTTTCATAAATCCAGTGCTTAGAGGCTTGTGGCATCGCAGGACGGTTGCTGAACCGAGTCTCGTAGCGGCCTCAAGACATGGAATCGTGGGAGACAAGGGGTGGAGAGGCCTGGAAAGGTACGATTGACTGGAATACCCCCCCCCCCCCAAAAAAAAACGAAGGATCCATAAGTTGCCACGAGTACCGCACGAATATTGTAGAGGCTTGATAAAAACAATAACCATCGTCGGGAGGGCAGAATGCTAGTAGCAAGTCGTGTTGTAAAGAGGTCATCACGAAGAAATCAGGAAGATTCAAGAAGAATAACACTATACCACCTTCAGGAAAATTCACCAGTTCAGCTTAAACACCAAAAGTTCCCTCATTAAATTTTCGGTGAAAACAAGAGGCCGTTCATCTTTATCAGAATGCAACGATGCACAAAATTTAAATACGAACCTTACATGGTTGAGGCTACCATCGAGCAGACGACACGTGAGTGAGAACCACTGATCTATACACATTTACGCACTCAAGCCCCACTGCTTGGCTTTCACATCAGAACCTACTGATTGTTCCATCAACACGTGGGGGGCACCAGTCAGGTTTATGAGTGGAACCGTGTATGGAAAATGTAACCAACCCAAACCGTCCCGGTAACCTATAGAGCATCCCAGCTTCATACAGTAGTTACCTACTTTAATGTGTATTTGTCTCCCTTGCCCGTCCCTCTGGTCCCTCAACCGTCCCGGTAACCACGTTACCAGGTTACGGAAGATTTTCCGTATACGAGTGGAACCTTCTTGCCCTTGAAACGAAGAATGGCCAGAGATTTAAGGGCCCTCAGACGCCCTCCTTGGAGAGGATTGGAGGAAAGCAATACTGTCGTGGAATTCCAAGCAATCTGGTGCTGCTGATGTTTTACATACTGGGAGATGCCGTTGAAATTGTCTCCCCTTATTACAGCTGCAATGTCCTATCCTCTCGAGCAACCGTCTCTTGGTCTCGCCAATGTAGACGGCGTTGCATTGGCCGCATGGGACACAGTAGACCACACCACTCCTTCGGCCCAGGTATGGTGGCAAGGGCTCTGCAGGTTGAGGGGGAAGGAGGTGGGTGAGACGGTGCACTCACAACTAGTGCCCTGGCTGGGCTCCTGCGCTTCTGGCGGGTGGGGTAACGATGCGTGCGTTGAATAGCCTGGGAAGGGGGTGCCATGGGACGCAATGGGGGTGGGGAGAGGGAGGGTGGGAGAGGAGTGCACCGTCTTCTTCGAACGTGGATTTCTCAGCATCTTTTTGAGGTTGGGAGGGTACCTCAAGAAGCATTTTACTCCATTCTGTGGTTGCACGTTGCTGAACTGGTGAATTTTCCTGAGGGTGGTATAGTGTTATTCTTCTTGAATCTTCCCGATTCTTCGTGATGTTGAAAATAAGCCACTGCGGCGGTTGCCCATCTTCCGCGGCATGGAAACCCGGCTAGGTGCTCGTAGACCGCAATGGTTTGCGAAGCATATTTCGAGAGGATGAGGTGTTGGTACTGAATGCGGACCAGGCACGTGATGGCAATGAAATCTCTCCTGAATACCGTAGTTTCGTGATTACAATATTCATTACTTCTGTTGCTTATTATTTTTTGTTTATGAAGAAATTTAAGCAGGGAAACCGTGACTCGCGGTTGCCCGTACAAACGTAAAAAGAAAATACACACGATATCCAGCACTGCTGAATTCCTGAAACCTAGTAGAGACTGCAGCTTGAAGAGGGGCCCGGAAGGGGCTTGTGAGTGGACCCAGATGCGTAAGCACCTCTGTACAGGACACTCATGTCGTGGTGAACGAGACCAAGGCGGCGCATTAGGCCCAGATGGTGGTGACTTAGGCAGAGGGTTTGTTGAAGAAATAATAGTAATAGTCATCTTTGTGATGGTAGTTGGAGACTGTCGACATACGGAAAAAAAAATATGGCAAACACATGAGAGGAGTTGTAGGGATGCAGCTCGAGTCAGGTGAACGTGCTGAAGGAGAGCCAAAAGGATCCAAACCGACTTCAAGGCATAGAAGGCATGGAGAGGTGGAATCAAGAGACCGTGATTGATCGCGTCAACCCCACGGATCGTTACTTGATGGCGGAGGTCCACGAAAACAGCAGCCAACAGGAGCAGTGGTGGAATCGCAGACCGAGGTGGAGACTGCAGATTGAACAACGGGGGACGAGCGGAACCGAGAAAAGGACACAGGTAAACTGGTAGCCGCTGGAAAAGGCGTTGGAAAGGAGGTTGGATCTGGAACAGACAGTCACCAGCGAAGCGAATGGCGCTGAACCGCATGGTTCAAGGCATTCGCAGAGACAGCAGGTCCGAAAGGCTGCGCGGCTGGAGGAAAATGTTGGTGTCAAGAAGATGGCGAAAGATTAAGAAACACATACGTGTTGACTCGGTCACGTTGAGTAGAAGTGGCTCGGAGAACGAAGGGCGCCCGGGGGGGGGGGGGGACAACTGGGAAATCCTAGGTGTCCGAGGTGCTGGTGTCAAGGTGGAATATCCCGCCCCATATATGTAGTGGTGGATGCCAGTCCACGTGACGGACCGGAGTGAGAAGTGGGACTCGGTCGAGCCACTGGTCCAAGGGAAGATGATTGAGTGTCAAAGAGGCGAAAGAAGGGCGGGGCGGGGATTGGACATTTGGGCTGGAATCGCAAGTCCGTGAAGGATCGTACATAGAGAAGACAAGGGGGAGCTGGAATGCAACCACACGCGGTGGCAACCTAGAAAGAATGACGGATAGCGGTCCACCTCGGACGCTTATATAGAGGCATGCGCTCCACACATGCGCAAGGGTGCTACGAGCCCGGCAGGGAAGCCCACAAACTTCGTTAGGGATTCGAGACGCATTAGAAGGAACTGCTAATAGAAAGACAGGTAACATTTTCGTCGGCACAAAAAATTAGTTTTTACTATCCTAAAAACACTTTATCTTCAGTGATTAATACTAAAATTTTTATCTTACGCTTTCCCATGCTAAAAAACAAATAACCCATTAGTACATCTTTTCCCGCTACGTATATTGCTGTGTCTCCCATGCACAGGTGCTGCCATCTTGTTTCTCACGCTGCTTTGAACTTTTACTCGTTCAGCTAATGGGGGCGCGGGCGGCGGGGAAGGGTTGTACTGAAGGTATGTATATTTAGGACTAGTAAAAATTGTATTTTGCTGGTCACTCAGGCCGGGCCGACTGTAAATGGTTTTTTTTGTGTAAGGAAAACGTAACCTGTAATTTGTAGTTCCTCGAACGTTGCGTCTCCCTAAAGGTTTTTGGTACGTTGTAGTCGCCGGAGTCGTAACCCGATTGCGCATGCGTGGGCACAACCCTCCTCTATTCTTCATTCCTCATTGTTTTTCTCTCAATTTTGTCAGGCGGTGACTTAAGAGGTTATGTACGTTTTCCTTAGACAAAAGAAGCCATTTTCAGCCAGCCCGGGCTGAGGGGCCAGCAAAATACAGTTTGTCGGCAGGAAAACATCGACAACCTGTTAATTTTAGCATTAACAGACCCAGACCTCATCAAAGTTGGGTGGCGGGCACTGCCTTGACAGGCGCTCTAGGGTTACGAGCCGGCTTTTCCCCAAAAAAGTTTCACAAAACTTTGCACTTTATTCAGAAATCAGAAATTTGGATTTCTTTCGTAGGATTTGGTGGCCCTGAAAAGGGCTGTTGTTGGTGAGGGTCTGTCTTCTGTCTTCTCCATCCTTCTTCATTTCCGCGTGCTTAAGGGGGGTTAATTACACATCTGGTTGTGACGATTGGGCCCAGACAATGTAGACCATCGGCTTGCTTCATCATTTCTTTAAGTAGTGGGATGTGTAGACGGAGCTGTTTTGCCAGGAAGCTGCTGCCAGGATGTCCGTAATGGGAATGGAGTTGTGAAAACCCCAGGAAGTGGATATTGCTCTCAACTCATGGCTCGATATGACTCTGATGCCGGCTTCAGCGCAAGTCATGATGGAATCTTTTAAGCGCTTATGATAGTGAATGCTTTGATCCATTGTGCTATGGTGGCCGCTGATGTTTCACCAAAACTTCTTGTGATTGGTACGAAAAGTTGGTTTCTTCCTTTACGGGTTTTGTTTTTCTCATTTCTAGTGAGGTACTGACACAGTGCATGTACGGGGCAGAGGACTAAGTGGGATAGAGCTGGGATCATGATTGGCTTCGAAGGTTTGCATGGACGTTGGGCTAGAAAGTCAGCTCTTGGTGTTAGGGTTACTGAAGTCTGGGGCGAAGACGCAGTAAGCTGGGTCAGCCAAGAGCGCCTGGATTTTACTGCACCTGAGGCTAGCAGCCAGGGATATGAGGAAGGAGGTCAACCTTCGTAAGAAGGTTGAAAGGACTGTAGGCAAGGGGTTCGTACGGCTCCTTCAGGAATGCTTTTAAGACGATGGACAGGTCCCAGGCTGGAAAGCTTAATTTCTTTGCGGGCTTTTTAATCTTGAATGATTTGATCAGTGCGGAATTGCGGTAGTCGAAGAATTTGGAGTTCCCAGCTGCTCTGAAGTCAGTGTTGATGGCCGGCCGATCTGACAACTAGAATTGTTGAAGGTGGGACATGCTGTGATAGGACTGGTCGCGACGGGCAGTATCGTGATAGGTCTTGTCCTGACAAATAGGCACTTCCCGGCTAGAAGAATTGTTTTTGCCAGAAAGTTCACTACGACTCGATTAACTTCAATTTACAAAAATATTTGAAGAGGACCTGAGTTTTACAAGTTAAAAGATCAACACAGTTAAATTAATAACAATCGTATATCCGCTCTACTTAACAGTGAGACTATTTGCAAGCGAATATCACCATTCGCTACGACTCGAACAAACAACCAATTGTAACATCTTGTATTTATCCTGAGCCTTGGTGCGTGTGTGCGCGTGCGTGCATGCGTGTGTCATTCTTCTTGTCGTGACTAGGCTTGTCTAGGTGGGACATGCTGTGATAGACTGGTCGCGACAGGCAGTATCGTGATAGGTCTTGTCCTGACAAATAGGCACTTCCCGGCTAGAAGAATTGTTTTTGCCAGAAAGTTCACTACGACTCGTATGGTCATCCCCTTTTGATAAACACCTTCATTAATGACATTAACTTTTCAACCTTATGCAGCTGGATTGGTTTAGAGTTCTCCTTACTTCACTGTTGTGGCACACTACTCTGCAACAGCCCTCTCCCTACGGCCGGACTCGTCAACCTGTCGCGAAGACAGAGCTACCGGCCCAGACTCGTCACTTGCGACAGTGGGGCTGAGGGTGCATGTGGTTTGACTTCGACAGCAAATTACAAGGCTGGAGATTTTATAAGTCAAATTTTCCGATGCACTTTTCTGAACAGTAATTGAACCTTACTAGCCTTAGCGCCCGTTTTCACCAAGCTGCCTTTGTCCCTAGTGGAAGCTTCGTCCTTGGACGACTTAGGTTTAGGAGATTCACTAATAGCAGATTTCACAAGTTCGGTAAGCACAGCTCTGGTAATTTCTGCCACACACTTCAAAAAGTGGGTTTTAAATCCATCTAACTTCACATCAAGATTCATGATGTGAAATTAGATCTTTTGATCAAAAGATTTGTTGATCATTTGCGAAATATTTACCTCCATAGTGTCCATGTGGGCAGTAACCACCATCACTGATGATTGACTTGCACTTCGGCCACTCGATCTAATTTCAAGGATTCAACAGGTGATGTGTGGTGTGTGTGGTGGTGAAGTCTAAAAAAAAGATTCTGACAGGAATTTTCCTCCACATCAATAGGCTTATCCGTGTCAACATTAACATTCGAGAAAATTAATGGGGCCTCAGGGTAAATTTTTCTAATCGCGCATCCGAACTCCATTTAGCAGTAGGCTAATTGGAAACGAGAGAATCTGCAAGCTTTTTGGTCTTTTCTTGATCCGAACTGCGCCAACTTTCCGTGATTTTACGAATTGTTTCCTTACAATGAATTACACAAAGGTTGCACCTATTAGTAATGAAGTCGCACTTAACAGCATTTGCTACATTATGGATGGTGGTCTCCTGGGGTTTTCTTGCACTTGAAGCTATCTTCTCTAATTTTCTTGCCCTCCGAAGCGGCCATGTTAAGCATTCGCTTAAGCGAAACAAGAGCGATCCAACACGTTACCACATGAGTGCTCAAAGGCACTGTGAGAACAAGATGGCAGCACCTTCTGAGCATGGGAGGTACAGCAGCGCGCCTAGCGGGAGAAAGGCGTACTAAAACCATTAGGCGACAAATAATGGGTAATTTGTTTTTGAACATGGGAAAGCCTAAAATTTTAGCATATAATTATTGAAGGTAAGTAATTTGCAGATCGTAAGAAGCACACAGTATACAAAATTACAAACCCTTGCATACAGCATTCTATACAATACACTTAATGAATTAAAAACATTAAATTAAAATGCCAGGTATGGCCGGCTGATTTTTGTTTTTTGATACCCTGCTAAGTGGGGTATCCAGATGACAAATGAAGATCAGTGATGCATCCCTCCACGCACGTGTTTTTTGAAATCTGGAATTCGCGAACTTTGACATGTAGTTTTCGGACGTTTTAGTTGACATTTTTTCTGAAGAAGGTGAACGGGAGTGGAATTCACCGAAAATTTAAAGGAACTTTGGGTGTTTCTGCCTGGTGGTTGTGTGTGTTTTAACGAAAATATGTCGATCTCAAACCACTGTAAACGCCGGTTGCCAGTATTTTGTGATTTTTGTTACTGTTGCCTAACCGAAATACATTACCTACAATTTTAGTATTCCTTAGGGACTCGTAACCCACTGTGCATGTGTCAATGGCACTCCCACAAAGCGCTGCGGTGCGTCCTGGTTTAATGTTTCTAGTTGCCGCCAAAAATATGCATTACCTAGAATTTAGCATTGTAGACCTTGTCAAAACTGGCAGTGGGCACCACCTGACAAGTTCCCTGGGTCTACAAGCTGGCACACCGAAAGTATTAACTTTGCACACCAGAAATATCGAAGATATCGCTTCAAACAAAAAGAAACTGACGACTTATTCAACTGTCTGGAGTAACTATGCACAGCAAAATGGTGTATATCTCGCCTCGAGCAAAAAAGGAAACGGAAGACTTATTCAGTAAACTGGTTGTAAAAAGACTAATATTGCAGGGCCTGGCACCTGCTTAATTTTAGTTTTTATTGCCTAACCGAAAATATACATTACCTATTTTTATAGCGATTCCTTTTAGCTATTATTCCCCTAGAAGCTTGAAAGTTGGCTTCCCAGCAGGGCTTGTGCTACTGCGCATGCGCAGGGATGGGCTGGCTATATATGCTCAGCGCAGCCGTCCGATGGCATTATTTTTTCTCACCCAGAACATAGACAATGGAGGGTGGTGGGGGGGTTGGAGTTGGGGGGAGTTAAGGTAATGTACATTTTCGGTTAGGCAATAAAAACTAAAATTAAGCAGGTGCAGGCCCTGCAATTTTAATCTTTTTATAGCCGATGAAGTATACATTACCTATTTTTATAGCGGACTTTGTAACCCGGAGGAGGGCTAGGTTCGCTGTCCCCTAGTGTACAAGCCGGCATCCGGGGAACTAGTCCCGGGCGAAGACAACCTTGAGTCCTAGACCAATTTCACTAAGAGCCGAAACTATTTACGGGCTGAGAAGCAATCCGCTGTTTCGGAAAGGTAATATCCTAAGTGAGGTCAGGCAGTGCGGAAAAACGTCACAATTTAATAAAGGTTAACAGAAGCAGAAGGAGGAACCACAAGCAGGGGTCTTAACACCGTAGGGTACAAAATAGGAAATCGGAAAAAATTCCGAAATCGCCTATCTTGTTGGGAATGATGGTGCTAATAAGTGTGAAGGGGACAGGCGGATGGCGCGTGTCGTCGTAAGTTCTTCAGTAAACTTGAGGATCGGACACCGTCCGTAGGACGGGCTCTGGAAAGTGTGTGAAGTGGGCAGGTCGCATGATGAGTGTCCTTATGATCAGAAGACGTGTAAGAGTGAATACCGTCCGGATGTGGAAAGTGAGAATGTGTATGGTCAGCGCATGACGCGGCTAACTAGCAGCAGATGTGAGGAGCGGACACCGTCCGCAGGAAGGACCGTGGTAAACTGGAAACGTGGAACTCAGTTTCGATGTTGAATCAAGAAGAAGGCAGCTGGTTGGTGTAGGACGAGGATCAAAAGGAGGAAGAAGAAATGCTGGTTGTTGAATGTTAAGCCACTTTGTAAAAGGGTGAAGGTATGGTTTAATAAAGCTGAAATTGTGAGGATAAGGTCCTAACAGGGAGGCGAGAATCACGATTTATCGTCCCCACACGGGAGGTGGATGAAGCGGAATCCATGCTGAAGATAGTGTTGAGGAACACGAGACGGACGGGAATGTCGTGTAGGGAAGGACACGGAAAACTAGTGCTACGCCTGTGGCCGTGGATGAAGGCTCTTGAAGTGCTAACCAAGAAGCGGATGGAGCGAATGGTGAGGTGGACGTACGAAAACGAGTGTGTAGTTGTTAGTAGTGTGTGCGGATGGTAGCACAAACATACTGCTAAAAGTGATGTAGACCAGGTTGCATGTAGTTGAGGATGCATTGACGTGAAGACTGTGTAAAAACGCGTGGGATGCAAGAGGGGCGGATGCCAAGCTATCCATTGTCAAGTTTGGGTTGCGATTGTCAACTTTGATTGTTTGTTTTTGTGTTTGAAACATTTTCTACTGTGATGCACAATTGTGGAGAAACTAAATTTTTACGAGGAAATGTGGTTGAAGGTTCTTGTAAATGTCCGTGAAATAAAGGGATAACAGAGGTTATTGTGCGTGGTAACATCAGAAATGAAGAGAAGAAACTACATGAAGGCGCATATCTGACCCTTCATATTGTAGTAGTCCCTGTACTAATCGACTTTGGAAAACAGTTGCTGACCAAGATTGCATGTACCCTCAATCCTATTCCAAGAGCAGACGTACCGTTGCAATCTACAAGGGCCAATTTAAATTGCTTTTAATGCTAATAATTACAATTGCTTCTTAATTGATTTAATTGATTGTTTATATTAAGATAGGTAACTGGCTATGTAGCTTAGAAATAATCCTGTCTCAGACCACAGGATTTTAATTTAGCTACCGCCAGATTAGACCAGATGCAACGCAAAACTTTTAACTGCTAGTAAACTGTAGTTTTACGTAGAAAGTTTTAGTTCCAAACCGCAGACTACTGAATTTTAAGATTACGTTTGAACACTTTAATATTTATAATTACAATTTTTTTTAATTAATTTAATTTTAATATAAAAAAGTAGTAAAAAGTTATGAAAAAAATTCAGCAATCTGGATTGGAACTGCATTTCCTACATAAAACTGCAGTTTGCTAGCAGTTGCAAATGTTGTAATGGCGTAATGTTTTGCGCATGTCCGCCGGTCCTGACCATATTAACGTCTAACAAAAAAAAAAATCACAAATCACCAATAACACAATTTCTTTTTGAAATAGCAGATGAAAGTGCACTTTTTGGAAACTTAGAGGTGAAAATTTAAATATATATCTTTTTGTAAATAATGAAGGGGAAAAAAATGAAATATTTTTATTTTGGCGAAGTACGACAAATGTATACAAGTGACCAACGAAGCTGCTCAAGTCTGAAATAGGCTCTCCAAAAAAGCCATAATTATTGTTTGTTGACTGTAATCACTTCCTGGCACAGAATTCGAGCCTATGTGGCGTGTCACTTTCAATAAAATTGCCAGTCTGATGTTTTAATTAAATGCAATGGAGTCCACCAAGTTTAAAACAAAAGAGGCCAATTGATTGTTTAAAATGAAGACCAGCACTACTTTATTTTAGCAGTAATAATAAACACAAATTCTACAATCATACCTTATTAAATGTAAGGTTGATTCATACATGCCAATCTTGTCAACCATAATGAGTAGCTAGTATCAGTAAGGTAAATGACATAGATAGAAGTAAATAAACGAATACGAAATAGATTGCTGAATGAAGACAAGTACATGATAACTGTCGTTCTGTGAATTGCAAGATTTTTTTTATTTATTGCAGTTTCACAAAGTACAGTTTTTATGCAGAACTGCAGTTCAAAAGTACAATTTTATGGAATACAAACTGCAGTTCTAAATACCGCAGTTTTACAACAAATTACAGTTTGATAAACTACAGTTCTGGGCAAAATGCAGTTTCGTTGATAAACTGCAGTTTTTGTTCCATAAAATTGCACTTTAGAACTGTCGAGAGCTATATCACGGAGGACCAGCGTCGAGTTGAAAAGCGCCTTGGTGATAAATGAAAGGCGACGAATTTCAAGCCCGTGCAAGTGATGCTGCCTAAAGTCCTAGACGCCAAACCGTGTCGTTGTCGCAAAGGACAGCCGAAGGGACTGAAACTTTCTTAAGGATGAGCAAGGCGGTCCCAAAATCCAACTTGGCTTCGGCAGTCAAAAATTCAAACTGCGGGTATGTGTCGAATTTCCTCGGGTTGGCTGCAACATCACCAGAGGGCCGAAAGAACAAAGTTTCCCGGCCGGGTCGAGGTGAAGGATGGTCTTTGTCCATTTAAAGAGAATCGCCTTTCCCAAGAAGGAGGCCGATGCGAAGAAGTGTCGTACAAAGAGTCGTGAATTGGCCCAGCACAGAGGGACGCTGAGCAGTCTGGTCGCTCTAAGTCCAAAACCAAAGCCACTGAAAATTCCGTTCTTGACGGGTTTCGAGACCGTAGCAGAAGGCTTGTATAAGAAGCAGTCTGGAACAATGTGCTGTACCGTCTGGAGCCAGTCTGATAATGGAATACCAGAAGGGTCCTGGAAGGATGGAGCACTATGAGCGTGGCGAGCGCCTCGATCCGAAACCCAGTCAAACAGTCGTCTGGAGCATCAGGCAAAAGGACAGCGCTGTCGTTCAGCAATAGCGGGTACATAGTCGATATCCAACTTCTGTTGGCGCCAAAAGGCCTGGATGGATGGAAAGCCTGAGGGCGCAAGGGTGGAGTCTCAGGACAACGAATGGCCGCCGATGGGCTGGCCAACTTCAGATGAGAACTGTTGATCGGTAGAAAACCGTGGATGTTTGGAAGCTTAGCAAGAAGCTGGTCGGTTGACGGGGAGCGTGTCGTTTTCGGAGAGGTCCTTTTTAACAAGGTAGCCTTAACCAGTTGCCGGGTATAGGACGTGAACTGTTGACAGGTCGAGGTGAGACCTGTTTGTATTGGAAAGAACGAATCGCTTTATCCATGAGGACTTGATCCTTGGAAAGTCGGGTGTAGAATGTTTAACTAAACAAGAAACTTGAAATTGTCGCACAAGCAGGATGAAAGGTTGACAAGACCGACAGCAAGCTGAGCAAGAGCCCTGTTGCTGCGCGAGACTTTACTGAACGCTTCAACTAGGATGCTTTGCTTGGACTGTGTGTTCTAGCTGGAGAGCTTGAAGTTCCGATGTGTTGGTTATGATCTGGCCAATAGGAACAGGTGACATGTTTAGTTTCGTCAGCAAGGCCTAAAGGGGTTTCAGGTTGAAAATCAATACGTTTACATGGCCACAAGAAAGCGCATTTTAACGATGCGCTTTAAAATGCGCATCAAAAAACGGCACCTGTTTACAAGAATCAAGATCGCGATTAGGGCCATACCGCTAGCGAAAGCGATTAGGCCAGGTGCGATCAGATAACCCTTCCTACCTGCCCACCCTTTAGCAAATAGTGGGCATGTTCCATGCTACTCTACAACCTGCATGTAGTAAACTAGGACAGCTCAGACCCAAGTACCAAACACAATCAAGGCTTAGTGGTCTTCCTAGTCATGTACACTTTATTTTTAGTTTATTTACCAAAATTTTGAATGGCACCAGCATAAATTACGTGGGCGCCGTAACTGTCTATCTTTACCAGGTGTTCGCCAACGTCTCAATGCGATTGCGAGTGTTTACATGAATAAAAGCTAAGCGATTCAGACTCTCAAACCACCTCCGTGAAGCGCTTTGGGAGAAAGCATCACAAACAAGAGGTTTACAAGACCAACGGAGACAACACGGACGCAATGCACCTTCGAAGTGGTCATGTAAACGTAGAGAATGAGACTCAACACTCCGCCCTTCAGGCATAGGAAAACTGAACTGTAGAATTCTGGACAAAGGGAACTTCGACATTCCTGTATTGCGCCTTTTGCGAGGAGGACGTCCACTTCGGAAGACAGGCGATCGGAAAAGAGAGTTGTGAAATTCCAAGGTGGCGGAGTCACAAGCGTTGGTGCTACGATGGACGAAAGCCGTGGCGAACAATAGAGGACCAGCGGATTGGGTGTTAAGTTCTGCCAACCTGGAAAGAAAAGGAGCAGGCGACTGCCCGACAGGAAAAACTTAAAAACACTGGATGTTTAAGGTGCGGTGGGGAGTCTAGAGGCGACTGATGTGTCAGTGAAAGACGACAGGTCGAGCGGCCCGATATTCCTGGAGACGAAAAGCTGCATCGATGGGACCGGCTCATTTGGCTTCGGTGAGGCCTTACGTGAAACAGCTTTAACCTTCGAGGTACCTTTTATTCTAGCCACCTCTGCTGCTGAAGACAGCAATCACTGGGTTTGCGAAAGGCTAGGCATCATGCTAGAAAAAAAAAACCAAAGGGTCCACTCGTAGTGAATGCCTAGAGAAGAAAGATGAAACCGTGCCGCTCATATAGGACGAGTGCCATTGACACATGCATACTGGGTTACGGAGCTGGCAAGCACTGATCTATAACTTGCTTGATACTGCACAATACAACGATACATGAAATTTCAAATTCTATTTTTGGTTAAGAAATTATTTTAGGAGCAATAAGCACACAGGTAAAAAGAAATGCCAGATGTGCCCTTTAAATTAAATGCCAATACAGAATTAGTGTTCATGGAAAATTAACATCAGCTACAGATACAACTACCCAATTTGGTTATCTACTAAACTATTGAAAAATCTTTATAGATTTAGTTTTAACTATTTACACAACTGAATTTAACTAACATAGTACTCAAAGTAATTATTACAGTATACTGAACTACATAACTGGCAGTCTTTGCACACAATGAACTTATTTTTATTCTCCAAGGAGGAAGAGGTTTCAAGACAAATCCAATACTATTTAAAAAGCATTGAAAGTATTACAAAGAAGGAATTTCACCTTACGGCCTAACTAAGTGGTTCTCAGGTACCACATCCATTAATAATTTAGGGTTCTCGACAAACACCGCACTAAATTCCACAACTTCTAATTTTTTGACAGATTTTGATGATTCAATTTACTTGTCCCTACTGCCAACTCGGTAGATGAAAGCATTGAGAAATTTAGTGAAAACCAAATTACATGTGGTCACGCATCGCAGGAAAAAAAACTCGACCGTCTTAGATTCTTAAAGCGTGTGGCCATAACCAGAATCAACCTACTAATAGTCTATTGCAAAATGCAGGGGTCGAAATATCCGGATGCACAGGGGCAAATTGCACTCCAACATCGCATTTTGCACTCCAGAAGCAACTCTTGGGAGTGCAAAATTGCACGTCGAATTTGAATTTTTCATAACTTTTAAACTGCACAAGCTACAGACTTGCGGTTTGCGGCATTTTAAAAAGCTTGGAGTTAGCCTTCCAAAGGCTTTAAACTCCTTTTTTACTACATTTGGTTAAACTATGGGTATAGGTTTTTCAGTTGAATAGTGAAGTCAATTTTAAGCAAAGTGCAGGAAAACAGTACATATATTATTGTGATGCTGAATGTTATAATTTTCAATGGCTTTCAATGGCATAGGAGACCACAGTATTGGCTAAGGGTATTAGGGTTTTGCACTCCAAAGACGTTTTTTGCACCCCAGTAACATATTTTGGAGTGCAAATTTGCACCCAGATCAAAAATGTGAAAATTCGACCCCTGCTATTGTAATATCCGAATTCTACTTAGATATTTAACAGACTTGAAGAAACAGATTTGGTAAACTTTTTTTTCTTATTAGGCTAACGTTTTATTGCATGTGACCCACAGCCTCCACATTAGCGGTCTAATTCAGTACACATTTTAAGAGCTGAAAAGTCCTTATCAGTTGACTACATTCGTTCCACACCTTTCGTCTGTACAAATCCTGCTAATAAAATAACTAGATAAATAACTTGGGAGTCACACGCTGCAATGGTAACTTACCGTCCGCCACCACGAGGAGCTCCTCGCATTCCCATATCAGGGCGCCCCATGCCTCCTCCGCCACCTCCTCCACCTCGCCTTCCACCTCCGTCTGAAAAACCGCCGTACTCATGTGCAAAGAATTCATCGTAGTTATGAGGATCGTAAGGGTTATTGGGTCCTTTAATGGGAGACTATAAAATGGAAAAAGAAATCAATTAAATAACCACTAGGATCGGCCATTCTGAAAGTTTTAAAACCTACTCCTACATCAAGACACAAATAGGGCTACCATAATTTAGTAATTATCGGCAGATATCGTTTTAATCGTGCTTCAGTAAATTAAATCATGGATGGAGAGCCCAACTGGCTTGCAAAAGCCAAAAACTAGTGCTCGCTACACTACTATTATAATCTTCTCTATGCACAGGTTAGCCCCCTCCCCCCAAAAAAATAAACCAGACATGTGAAAAAAAATAAAGATAGGGATCACTTTTCTAATTCTAGTTAAAAAAAAAACAATTTACCAGGGGTACCAGGTTGAATTTTTTTTTTTTTTACCTAACCGAAAATATACATTAACTTGTCTTCTATAGCATTTCCTTCCTCAAATGCGATCTACCCCTAGAGAAAAATAGTTGGCTTTCCTGCCAGCCTCGTAGCCTATCTCTCCGCAAATGTGCGGCGCAGGCCTATAAAAGCGTCAGCCTCTGACCTGGTTTCATAATTCTTCCTCTGGTGGATACCATGGTGACTCAGGAGAGGCTTGGCAGGTAAAGGTAATGTATATTTTCGGTTAGACAATAAAATCCAATTTCAACCAGGTAACCCTGGTAAGTTGATGTTTATATATGCCAACGATATTATACATTACTTGTCTTTCATAGCATTCATTTATCAGACCTCGTCACCTATGGTGGTGGGAGCATGGTAACGGATACCCAAGCTACGATCTGGCTGCCCCAGAATCAACAGACTTCAAGGAATAGGCGAATTCGCATGCAACTGAGTCATTCACCTGACAATGCGGACATTGTGAGCGGCTGCCACGCTTAAGTCACTGTTGTGCATATCAGGGAACAGGAAAAGGTGTATTGCATAGTGTTGGTAATAGTTGACTGCTTTTTCTTTGTCTTGATCTTCTATCTGCTTCTTGTCTGGGTCTTCTGTCGTTGATCACCTAATAGGCGCCAGTCTGGGCTGTCTAATAGTCGCCGTTTGATTAGTTTGTTTTTTATTGGTCAGGTAGAGGGATGGCTATGGTTGCTTTGTAGGTTCAGGGGCGAAGGCTAAATTAGCTGTGATTAAAACTATAGCTCAGATTACCTTATGGATGTGGGGAAATGGTCCTGGATCCATTTGGTGGTCGTCTTGCTTGCGGTCGCCGTCATGTTTAGAGAAGGGTGGCATAAAGACAACCTTGGTGAGCGACGTGGGCCACAATGTCTTAACTTCTTCGGAGTAGAGAGCAATCACACGGAGAAGTAAACTGTTGGGCCCAGATGGTCCGAATGGTTTGTGGGTGCCAACGGTGAGAACAGAAGGTTCTTTTATGCAAGAGGAAAGGTACGACCGCATGGCTGAGACACTACCTGGGCTTGGATGGACCAACGGCTGTTGTGGGCGCTGGCAGCCAGACCCAATGTGTTAGGGTTCAAAATAAAAGATGGTGGCAAACACAAACGATTATAATGAACAGAACAGTGTAAATTATTGAAGCACTAAAGACTCGTTAAGACAGAAGAGGACCAGAACGTGATAGTCCCAAGGAGCCAGAATTTGACGAGAGATGGCACTATCAGGGGCTATAATGGATGGGCGCTATTGTTCGTTAATTTAAAAGGCCGAAACGAACGTGGGACGAAGGGTTGTCATGATCTAGCAGGGACCTAGGGTCTCCTGTCTTGTCCTGTGAATAACAAGACCCGTTCATGGTCGTGGCCAGACGGTAAGGCGGCAGCATGACTTGCGCCACTGGACTACGATTACGACGGTGGTGTTGGGGCGCCGACCATATCATAATGCGAACGGTGTATGACTAGACAAGGGTGAAGACTCGTGGAGAAAGTAGTGTGCAGTTGTCAAGGCGGGTTCGTCAGTAACAGCCAACGAGGACGGATTGTGGAAGCAACCGAGAATAATGTGGTCACCTGCTCGACGATTAGGTGGAGAGGCGAACCTTTTCTGGTGTTCTTTTTAAATGCCCAAGCATGTACTAAGTTCCTTTTGAGAATACATGATGTAGCAGGGGACAGAACTACAGACACCAATGCTGAGATGGCCAGGTGGACTTGCTGATAGCCAAGGTCTCAGGAACTATTGAGAACTGTTTATGTGTTGGCTTGATGTGTTGGAGAAAGCAAGTTACTTCGAATGCTGGGCTGGCATTCGTCGTTGTCAAGGAGAGTAATGTGTGATGGGAGGGTGGTGCACCACCATGCGGGGACCATGAAATCTTATTGACAGGATGTGAGCCGTAGATCAGCCGGTCGTAAGGTTAAGTCGAGGTGGGCGATCGTGGCCCAAAAAAATAATGACTTGGAGGCAGGGCTCGGTCGAGATCCTAACGGCATCGCTGTAGTGAAAACGAACTGGATGCGAGATCAGTGAGGGAGGACGCGGGGAGCATATGATCGTAAACAAATCAGTTGTAGCTGAAGATGGCTGAGCAGAATTGGCTGCTTGGTAGCTTGGGTTAGAGAAAAAAAACCACTGGTTAGTTGTTGGAATAACAATGAGGCCGGTCGTGAAAACGGCAGTCAGGATGACTAACTAGCAGACAGTGGAATATTCTTCTTTCAAGGGGACAGTCGAGCGGACAAAGTTTATGAGGCAGTGGTCAGATTAATCTTTGTAGTAGAAAGATCTTTGGTTCGCTCGAGAGCTTTTTGAGTTGTTGAACGTTCTTGCTAAACTTAAAAAAGACTAAAATACCAGGGCCTGCACCTGGTAAATTTTGGTTTTTGTTGCCTATACGAAAATATGCATTACCTGATTTATAGCAGTTTCCCCTTGTGAGCATTAAATTTCCCTAGAAAAGTTGTCTTGCCTGCTGAGCTCGTTATACTGCCCAGGTCCGAACTGACGAGTCTTTATAAGGTTTGCACAGCGGACCAGCAACCATCTTTCTCCAACCTCTGAACCTAGCTCATAGAGGGGGGGCTGGGCGGGCTGTAGGTAATGCATATTTCGTATAGGCAACAAAAACTCCAAATATCAGTGTTACCTGGTTGATTTTGGTTTCTATTACCTGTTCAAAATATACATTACCTTTTTGAAGCATTCTTTTTCTCAAAATTCTGTTCAATCTAGAAAAAAATAAATTGAAGATGTCCTCCCGGTTCGCTACCTACTGCGCAGGTTACTGCGCCGCCTCAATCATATAAATGCCGAGGCGGAGCGGTAAGCTCACCTTTTCGGTACTCTATTGCGCCCAAAATGGCGACAAGAGGGGAGGAGGGCGGGACCAAGGTAATGTATGTTTTCAACAGGCAATAGAAACCAAATCAACCAGGTAACACTGGTATTTTGGAGTTTCTAGTTGCGTTGAGAATATCCATTACCTTTTTTGAAGCAATCCCATTGACTTTGTCACGGCGGCAGGTGCCATTAGGTTCCTTCAGATAGCGACCGGTTCCCCACACAGAAACTCTGTGGTTGGGCTTAAAATGTGCCGGGGGACGAGGGCTAGCCTGACACAGAGTTTCATGTTTAGACGACCAGTTTTTGAGCCTGACACTTTGACCGATTTGCTGTACCTTCCGTAATGCTACGAAAGGTGCCTCTGCGGTCACCAGCGAGACAGGGTTGGTGCCAGAGAGCCCATCTTCAGGGGCCGTCCATCTGGCATCTTCCTCCGGATGCCTGCCAATTTTGGCCGTGATCCGAGCACTTTTCATTTTTTCTGCGTTAGCGGTTTCGAGTGTACGCGGGAGAAACCAACATCCGGGGGGCCGCTCGCGGCTTTTTGAGGGGGTCCCAGGTTTTTTTTTTTTCGAATAGCTAAGCTCACAGAGGTCTCACGGACTTGTGGTTGGGCTTAAAATGTGCCGGGGGGCGAGGGCTACCCTGACACCGAGTTTCATGATGTTTAGACTACCAGTTTTCGAGTGTGAAAGGGGGTTAAAGTATACGTCGGGCAGCAACAAATGTCCCGATACGGTTAAGTCCCTCAGCTTGATGGGACATGTCCCGTAGGTAATGGGACGTGAAGACTGTGGGATGCCGCCAAGAGGTAGCTTCCATTATATCAGTAATGGGGATGTTGCTGTAGTGAGCCCAGGATGTAGAAATTGCACAAAGTTCGTGGGCTGTTAGATGCCCTCAGAGACACGGTTTATGTCAAGGGCTTCATAGGCTTGGACGATGACGCTTTTCAGCCATGCGGCGATCATGCGGGTTGAAGTGGTACCAACCTTGTTACTGAAAGGAAGAAAAAGCTGAGAGCGTCCTCGATGGATGGGTTTGGATGCCTTAAGGACAGGGCAAAGGGACCGTTACTCGTCTTCACCCAGGATGGAATGATGAAGGGATGGGACCTCTCATCAGTCTCAGCACGGAACGATACTCGTGGGGTCAGCATTAACTCCAGTGTAGTCAGGAAGAAAATCTCTTTCCGTGGCTGAGAGGGCCTGCAGTTTGCTGCAACGAAGACAGGCTGCAAGTGCTACGAGGAATAATGTTTTCCTTGTGAGGTGGCTGAGCCTAACAGAGTACATGGGTTCATAAGGTGGAGCCATGAGAGCTGAGAGGACGATGAATAGATCCCAATCTGGGAATTGCCTACAGATGCATGGACGGTCTAGATGAAAGGAGTGGATTAAGGACGAAATTCTGTAATCGGCAAGGAGATCCGTGTTACCAGCCGCCTAGAAGACGGCATTTAAGGCAAAGCGATAAAGATGGTGGAACCTCCGAGTCCACTTTTGAAGAGATTTGTAAAATTACAGGGTTCAGACAATTTTTGAATTCTCAATTTCCCTAACGTGTCTATGTTTGCCAGGTGCATCCAATGACAATTTCCAGGTGGTGAACGAAAATAATCCCAACATCCCAGAAAACAGCTGTTTTGAGACTAGTCCAGATGCGACTAAACGCATTTGCATCAGATATTGGCACTAGCCTAGCCTAAGATTTGGTTTGTTAAAGTTACATCGAAAAAACTTGAAAAAGTATTAAAGCACAAATTAAATTATCTGCTACTAGCCTAGGACTGTTTCGATCTAATTCAATGGAACTTAACAGATCTGACAACACAGGCATTTATTTATATTTCCCTGTCTTTTCCCGGATTTTCAAAAAAAATCTACGTTTCCCTGAGACTTTGGCTCCATTTTCGTTTTCCCGGAGATTTCCAGGTTCTCCAGGTTTTGTCTGAACCCTGAAAAAAAAGGAGGTCGTGTAAAGGGGGACGAATTGGATCAACCTGTTCTGTGATACACCAATGAAGCCATCGTTTCCAGTGACTGTCATAAACCTTGTTGGTAGAGGATCGTATGGCTCTTGATGCAATGCGACTGGCCTCGTCCTCAAAAATGCCAGACGCTTGGAAGAGTTGGGTAATAGCAGCCACCCGTGAAGTCGCAGCACCCGGTGGTTCAGGTGGAGGAGCGATCCTCCCTGTTGGGATAAGAGGTCCGGTCGCTCGGTAATTGGCGGGGAGCGTCGATGAAGAGGCTGAGTAGCAGTGGAAACCAGGCTGCTACTGGCCAATTCGGTGCTATTAAAAGAAATCATCCGTGTGAGTTGGCGATTTTGCGTAGTACAAGAGGGAGAAGGCGAGAAGGACGGAAGGCATAATCCAGAGTTAACGTGTCCACTGACCAGGTGCGAGGGTCCGGAAAGGGGCTGACGAACAGGGGAAGTCTGGCATTGTACCTCGTGGCGAAGAGGTCGACCATCGGGTGACCCCAAAGGTGGAATAGGATGGAGCAGATAGTCATGGTGTCCATTCGCTGATGGGTGGGTTGCGGCGAGAGACAATAAGCGACTACATTTAGTGACCCCGAGATGTGGAGTGGTAGAAGGCAAACATGAAGCTGAATGCATAGTTGGAAGATTTGGGAGGTGAAGTGATGGAGAGATAGAAAGCGTGTCCCTCCTCCCTTCCGGAGATAGGCAACAGCAGTCGTGTTGTCCGTATGAACTTTTACTATCCACCCTGCAACATGGCTTTGAAAATGGCGAAGGCTGAAAAGGACTGCCAAGAGTTCTAGAAGATTGACCAGGTGCCGGAGACGGAGTTGTCGATGTGGGCTCCCCAACCTGATTGGGATGCGTCCGTGAAAAGATGGACTTGCGGAAGGGGCTCGTGGAGAAGAACCATAGCAGTCAGGTTGAGAACGTCCATTCACTATCTGAAGGTGTCGATAGGAAAGGAAGGACTGAGAGGCTGGGGTGGCAGAGTCAACGCATGTTGAGGATCGCCCCAAAGGCTGGACCGGAAATGGTGGAATGGTCGTGCCATCCACCTGCCATAAGGAACGAGGTCAGCAAAAGAGTCGATGGTTCCGATGGTGGGTGAGAGATCCTGGAACGTGTGAAGGGGCATGCGGATGAAAGCATTGGACGAGCGTAGATGATTTTCTATGCGTTCTAGGGACGGCATTACTGTTGCCTTGTTGAGATCGAAGAATACTACTGGGAAAATGAAGGACCGAGCTGGCTGAAGGCAAGATTTTGCAAAATTTATCCCTAGGCCGAGGTGATAAAAAAGAGACGACGTCGAGTAGATTGTTGGAGTGCATTCCCGGATCGGGATGAGGTAGGAGGCAGTCATCGAGGGAAACATGAATGCGGATATCTTGTTGATGCAGGTAGGCGAGGACAGGACGCAGGACCATGGTGAACATCCGCGGGGCGGCATTTAGTCTGAAAGGCAGACAGAGAACTCGAACACCGTACCGTCTAGCAAGAAACGGAAGAGGTGCCGGACAGATGCATGAAGCGGAATGTGAAGGTATGCGTCCGCCAGGTCTAGTGACACTGTCCAATCATTGGGTTGTAATGAGTCTCGGATGGATAAGACTGTTTCCATTTGAAAGTGTGGATTGAGGATGAACTGGTTTAGTGGTTTTAAGTTAAAGATCAGACGCGTCCCGCCCGATTTTTTGTTGCACAAAAAAAATGCTGCTGTAGAAGTCTGGAGTGAATGGGGGAAGCACTATTCAAATGGCTTGCTTGTGGAGAAGAGACGTGATTTCCGTCTGGAGTGGGACGGGAGCTGGTGCTTCCAACTCCCAGGATGGATCCCATACGGGAGGCTTGCTTACAAACTTTGGCTTGAATCCATGTGAAATAATCGATCACTGGGTCTGAGGTTACGTTTTCCAGGCTTTGGCATAGAACCGAAGACGTCCCCCTACTTCTTGTGGGGGTGGCAGAATGTCAATAACCGTCACGTCCCCTGTTGCAAGAACAGGAGGAGGATCGTTGACGTCTGTCAGGAGTGGATGATCGGCCCAGGGAACGGCCTCGTCCGCGTCCTTGGGAACGGGATAAGGGCGATGCGGACCGTGTTGGCGGAGGTGGCGCAGATTCAGGTGTTTTAACGGTCCTCCAATCGTCCTTAGACCGATACGTTTTGGAGGATGGGGCGGATCGTTGTTGATGATTTTGGCGATTTTGTTGCAACGAGGCTTGCGAGAGATGTCCAGGTGAGGTGCAACCTTGGGGATCAGTCCGTGGAACAGAGATTCAGATTCATGAATAGGTTGGTTCCGGAGGAGGTGTTGAGTCATGGAAATTGGATACTGCGTTAAGAGTGTAGAGTTTTAGATAGCGCGTGTAAACCAGTTCATAGCATGGTAAGTTGCAAAACAACTCTTTCGGAAGACGTGATTGATGAGGAAGGCTAGTTGACGTGTGTCCTCAGGAGGAGGATCAGTGTAAAGCCTCTCACAAAGTGCATTAGCTGCAGTCCTAAGGACGTCCACTTGGGACGCGGCACTGAGACCCAGGCGGAGGATACGGTCGTTGTCACATAGGACGAAAACAGGGACAGCCGCTCGTCTAGGAAGATAGAGGGCGGATCCAAAATCCAACTTTGCGTCCGCAGTGAGAAATTTGGACTGAGGATGCATGTCGAAGTTCCTGGGATTGGCTGTCCCATCCCCAATAAGACGGAAGAAGTAATTTTCACCGCCAGGACGAGGAGGAAGTGGATCTTTGTCCAGTTCAAGAGGCGTCAGTTATCGAGAAGGATGACGCCAGTCCGAAGCAGTGTTGTGAGGAGCGTAGTTGACTGTCCTAGCAACGGAGGCTGGTGCGGAAGCTGGTCCCGCAATCCAAAATCAAAGCCGGTAGCAAGACCTCTGTTCTTGGATACTGGATAGGAGGAAAAGGATGGCTTGTATAAAAAACAATTCGGAACTATTCCTTTAACTGTTTAATAGTTCAGGGAGAGGTATCTCAAGAGGGATCTGGCTCCCCTAGGAACGGTGGGTCAGGACGATCGGAAACGGATGGGTCCGGTGAATAATAAGGATCACGGTCCTCGTTCGCAGGAGGAGCTGAAAGAACGGACGGGGCAGAACGGGGCGGATCGTCAGGTGCGGCGGACGGACCGGCGCCGGCGAGGGATGGCTTGTGATGCTTAGGGATGGAAGCAAGCCAGGCTGAAGTGTAATCGGAGACTGGTGCTTTCCGTGTGAAGGTGTGGAGGGAACACTCCATAAGAGCATGTACTTGGGATGAAGTCAGTGGCTCATTGGTCCACTGAGTTGTGGATCGTCCAGCGACCGAAGGACGGGACGTGTGAGAGGATAAATCCATAGGGGTGAGTTGCGGTCACACGGAGGAGGCCAACTTGGCAGCACCTTCAGGGCTGTTAAGTTAAAGCTTGAGACAAGCTTACCGTTCCTTTAAGTTCGTCGACAAGAGAATGCAGGTCCCACGCCGGCGGGGGTCGACTGCAGGGGATTGGTGAGGTGGCTGCAGTGTCACATGGTACCGGGACGGATGGTTCTGAGAGAAGAGGATTGAGCGGCGGACGCGGCTCGAAAGAATCCTGGTCCGTAGCGAGTTTTAAAATTTCCACATTGTCCCCAAACGGTGGGACCGAAGGGGATGCGGATCGAGGAGTGCGGGATGAGGCTCCATCCCTTGGTGTCCCCTTAGCGCGGTCAAGCGTCCCTCCAGTGGCGATTGGAAAAGTGTATGTTTCATGTATTTGTGTGCGTGTTAAATGCTGCCTATGGACGTTTCCTTTTAATAAGGCCGTGTCAGTATGGCTAAGTGGTAGGACCTTGGTCTTTGATTTCAAAGGTCCCGGGTTCGATTCCCCACTGAGGCAGTCTGACATATAAGTCCAAAAGGCAACGTAAATAGGTTTGCATCCGTATTTATTAAACCAATCTCGAGCCTGCTGGCTTTCCGTCCCGCATAACCCTTAGCGCGAGGCATGCAAGGGTGGCAAACCTGGAGCAAATTTTAGGTTTAGCGATGTGGTATGATGTATCAATCATTACCTTCCATAGCATTCCTATGTTCTCTCCGTTTGCTTTTTTTTTGTACGACAAACAGTCGGAGGATGCAAGTGAAATGTCTTATACCTAAGGGGGACAAGGTATGTGAGCACGTATGCAAAGCAAGACCGTCTTACCTTGTCAACGGGAACTCCAGCAGAGTAGGAGCAGTGAGACGGACGAAAGTACTGGATGTTGTTACGTGAAGTTTGAAGTGAATTGTCCGAGGAAATGTTTGTAGGAGGATGTCAGGAAAGTCCGATGCAGTCAGTTTTCTTTCCCAGAACGGAGTTTGGCTAAATATTTTACGAAATGCGGAGCGTAACGAAGCACAATTCTTGACAGGATAGCCAGTTTTTAGTAGGATGAGCGTTATGAAAATGGTCAAACGAGGAAGAGTAGTGGTTGACCGTAAATTAAATCTTTTGAGGTGTGGCAACAGAGCACATTTCAGGGTTCCCAAGGCAGGCGTGGAAAACACGGGAATTGGACCTTCGCCAATCCATACGAGAGAGGTTTTTTGAGGATCGTGATATGTTACCAAGTTATTGTTGTAGGACCCGGAAGCCCAGCGCCACTCCTCGCGCTTTCTTTCTGTAAGGAGAACAGGGTGGTTCTCTGGAAGGTACAGCGGAATGGGGATGGATGCCGTGGAAAACCGGAATAAAGCTTGGGGCATCATCGTACTGCGAGTACGATGAGAGGCCTGTGAAATTTGCAATATTGGCAGCCTGTGACCAAGAGGTTAGGATATCTAACTGTTCCGAGGGTGAAGGAGCGCCGCGCGGTGACCGAGATGTATGGAGATGGGAATGGTGAAGGAGCGTCCTGATGTAGATCGCGGAGTGGCGGAAACAGGGTCCGCTCGCAACACCGAGGCGGATTGGACGGTGACCGAATGGTTACCGAACTGGGGGCATTGTGAAGGCAACTGGTGCGCGACCTGGCACAATAAAAGGCCCTCGAACTCCAAGGAGGAGGGGATTGGTGAATGCCATACCTTGTTCGTCTTCAGAGAACATAATTTACGCGTAAGGAATTATGTTTACGGCCAAATTGTTCCAACTCATCGTTTAGGGTTTCATTGACGGATCTCAAAAGAATGTTTTCTTCTTGGACTGCCGTAGCCGAAGAGGTGGCTTATTGGAGTGATGGTACGGTTAATGGAGTAACACGTAGCGATGTTAGTTCCGTCGCAAAACTCTCAGCTATGGAGAGGACAAATTTGATGTTGTGGTCTACTTCTTCCAACTCGCGGACAGTTAAATTCAGACCACGAGTTAAGGCAGCCCGCAATGTGGATGCCGATGGAAAAGTAGGCGGAGCACACCCCGGTGGAGTGCCAACTGGAGAGATGCGGCTGGGCGGTGGGGAGAGAAATGATGGAAAGGTGTTGCAGTTATAATTGGTAGCACAGGCGGGTCTTGCGTCATGGCAGGTGGAGTGACAGCAAGCGGGGTGACTGCCTTGGGTGGCAGATCGGGACGGATCGCGGTAAAAGGATTTCTAGGTTTTTTTAACATCCTCATAGGTTTCGGACCACTGTGCTTTGATTGCGCCAACGGAACCCGAGCCATTTTTATGCGGAGTTTAGCCGGCTTGGATGTTTTTTGGGTTGAGTCCCAGACGTGCCGGAATAGCAAAAGGAACGTCGGGGTGAGTGGTTAACACTTATCTTCGGTGGACAACAAGATGGGAGCCCTGCCGAGGTGACTGGCCGCTTTAGGCAAGTTTTGGGTTGAACAATGGTAGAAACAAGGTGGAACACTCGGGGGTCATGTTATAGAGACTTTGCTAGGTCTGTGGCAAATGCCTTCTGGCGTTCAGCATGGGCATGCCGCTGGCGTGAAAGGAGCTGCCTCTTCCAGATCTCTGGCCACACGGTGGGGAAAATGGTGACGCAAACTTTGAACCGTTTTGACACCCCGTTGCACAGTCTATGGTACTGGCAACAGGGATGAGGATCCAGTCTTTCTTGCTTTGGTCATGAACAAAATGCAGCTACAAGGTTCCGGTGACGGCATGTTAGGTGGCAAATTCCCGGGAATTGGAAAAGGAGTCCGACATCGTGGCAGAGTCTTGACGAAACAGGGCGCGAACCAATTTCCAACAGCAGGGAAAAAAGGGGTGCGAAAGGTATGAGAAAGGTTCGTCTTGTAGGTTACCGTAGCAAATGGGCACTAACCAGAGTGCAGAGGCGGATAGACAATCCGTCCCAACGAAGTAGGAGCTGTGAAGGAACAATACTTATCAAATGAGCGAGCAACCCAAAGGGATAAGGCAGAGGAGTGATCCTCAGGGTGGTCAGCAGGCCGAAGTTGGACAGTGATGGTGGGCGTTGAAACTGAAGCCAGTCGAGTATTTGAATAGTTGTGCAAGTGTAACGATGGACAAGCCATGGGCCCAAACCAAGCTGCCGAACAGCAGTTCAGTGATTCTTTGAGACGGTGAACCCCGGAGAAGTGGAGACTGTCAAATGTTGCGTAGTAAACTGAGGCGAACCGGAGTGGCAGAAATCAAACCAGGCCATCATTATTGAATGGACCGGTTGCTTCATTGGTGGGTTCAGGACGGAGGGAACTCTGCCGACGGGAAGACCGGAGGCGTGTACTACATCAGGAAGTCTATTGTTTCTTCGTTCTTCTTCTTTATTATTTTATTCTTTCTTTTTGAAAACAGTACAAGGAACAGAAAAACAGCAAGACTGCTACAAAACCTGAGAAGGTCCGGCGGAGTAGGGACAAGGTGACGCGAGGACCACGGTGCAGGAGGCTTGTAATAGAGATGAAGTCAATCTCTAGTGCGTAACGGTCGATGAAACAGTTGAGGTTTTAGGCGTGAGCGGTGTGGTCCCAGGGATTGACAATGTTCAGGCGTGAGACACAATCAGAGGAGACGGTGGCGAAAATGCAAGAAAGTCTGAAGAGCGGAGCGGTGAAAGTTGGGTGTACACAACGTCGAACAGGTAAGGACATAGATCGTCCTTAGGCGACGAGGCACATTGTGGGATTGCGATTGGTCCAGAAGGCTGGGAAGCTGAAGCAAAGCGGCAACCTGTAGAGGTGCTGGTGGGGTTGAGGGAATGGTGAGAGAAAGTCGGAAAGGGGACCGGCAGGCGCAGTCCGCACGGTGGTGAAAGACGAGATGCTGTCCCCAGTGGAATGGAGGTCACTAAGAAGGTAAAAGTGGCGGATTAGGCACAGCGGATGGATCCTTTGGTTTGAAAGCCAAGACGTTTCCATGATGATCGCAGGACTTGTGTGTCCATAAACAGCCAATGGTGACGGTCATACCAGCGAATGAAAACGTTAGATTAAGGCGCTTGCTGGAAAGACAAGGGTGCCGATGAATGGCAGGTGGTCGAGCGGTAGTGTGTCGACGGTAGTGTGTCGAGGGTAATGCTAGACCATATGCTGCAGACGTTCCGGACACCTATCCTTTGGTTGCTGAGGGACTTAATGCAGGGTTCATACACCAAAGTACCTATGAAATTCTCTTTAAGGACTTAACGGACTCAGATGTGAAGGGCTCGCAAACTATGCTATTACCACTTTACCAGGTATAGGATGCTTTATATCTAGGCTAAATGATTGTCTATTAGAGGGCTCGCAATAACACTTTGAAACAAGATCACCAAATGTTTTCACCACTACACCATTACCACTTTACCCTTTAAACGGTCGAAAGACGGTTCCTATCTAAGCTAAACAATTTTGGTTAGGATTGGTATTTGCCTTTCAGAAGATCCTAAGCATGACCATTTAAGAAAACTAGACCACTCATAAGAGCACTTTGAAATCGAAAATTGCTATAACAAGCACAAATTAAGGGTGACTTAACTAAAATACGATTTTGGGGTTCAATGGTTGCTTTTATGTAAAAGATGTACAGAGTGGTCCACAAAAACTGACGACCTACAATTTTCCAAGTCCAACTTTTCTAGTTAGCACCCTCAGAACCCGGAAAGGACAAATCAAATTGTAGGTTGACAATTTTTTGTGGACCACCCTGTACCTTTCCTGTCCAGAATTGTTTTCTAAACATTCTTGTTTTTATGCACCATGGTTGTAGGACTCATGGTTTTTACGAAAATGGATGAAAACTGTCCGAAAATGTGACAAGGCTGTAATTTTTCAATATGGGGCCGCTGCAACGGAGATGACTAGAATAACCGTCAGTCGTACAAAAGTTATGACCAAATTTATGTATCTTTTGATAGTCTACAACTTTCTTCCTATACCATAAACCATACTAAATTCACTGCCATTTTCCAATATGGCGGCCTAACAGCAGCACGGTATTACTGTTGATTTGTATTATGTTATAAACTAAGGTATAATCTTCCAGAAAAACAAACATACCTTGTGTTTATATTAATTTGATGTCTATACGAGGGTAGGTGCACCAGCATGAGCAATATCAATGCAGTCACTGGACTAGGAATGGGCGATAATGAAATTTCGACTACGCGATTATTGCAGCACCTTGATATGTGATATTTGCGATTATTGCGATATTTCTCAACGTGTAGGCCAAGATGTATTAATTTGATCAATTGGTCATAACAGCTGTATTCCTACAGTAAGCCCACTTACTCCACCGTCGCTTTTTTTAACTTCGCAACGGTACCAGATAGAGACGACCACTGTACAACGTTAGATTCAGTGTCAAAAGTTAATTAAATAACATGGCACATTAAAACATCGTTATCTCCTTATAGTTAATAGACTTCTTCGACGTAACTAAATTAAATAACATTTCACCGTCGAATTGAAATACTTAGGATTTGTGTTAACGCGGCCGTAAAAACAAAAACATTTTAGCGTCGTTTAAAAGAGTCTTGTTCCATGAATGAATACGCTTACAGTCGAACCAAATTCTCCAATAGGCCTATCTGCTACTTACGAAACAAACTGCCGTTAAAAAAATTAGGCCTAAAAAATGAAAATTGGGTCTAAAATCACGTTACATGGCAATGTAAGTTGCTACGAGTCGCTGCTCAACAGCGTCTCTCCTGTCCTTTCCCTACTACCACTGATCTATAGGCTACGTTGCCCATTACGTTGTAACACTGTGTGCCCAGAGGCAAAAATGAATAGGCTTACTGTGTACAATCCAAATCTCCGTTAGTTGCTACTTACGAAATTAAAGTTGTAAATTAGGATTAAATGGCAATTACGCTTAAAATGTAGAATAAGAAGCTAACACATTTTTAACGGGCAAATCTAATGGTTACTGCTTTTAGATTACATAATAGAGATATGTTGCAATGCACGACAGAGAAGTGGGCCTCACTATTGCTAGTGGCAGAACTGTACAGAAGACTGGATGCGACTGGATCTTTATGAAATTTTAACGTTTAGTCTTTTAGGAAAGCCTCTGGCTGCATTAACCCGAAGCCATTTTAAAAACACTTAGCCATTTAAAAAAAAGTATTAGCGCAGTTTAACCGTCATAGTATATTTTTAGATCAGCTTTAGATTTCCAAGCAAATGCCTGGGCTCATATGGAAAGCTTACAATTTTTCTGTTGCATGTTTTGAATTACTACGTTAATATGCAGACTGCACGAGACAGGATTAATCATATATGTATAGTGAAAAGCCACGCTTAGCAAGAGCTAACAGCTCCTTGACATGCCTTATTCATAGGCCTTTAAAAAAAAAGTACGACTAACTCAAAAATTAAACCTTTAATAACATTTCAGTTATTCACATAAGGAAAAATGGATAGCAAATAAATTTTGACTAACCTGTTGCAGAAGGTCAAAAATTTGCCGTGTACATTCCACAACTACTTTAGGTGTTCCTGAGATTTGCACTACTCTGTCTGTCGATTGTGGACAACAGTTGCTATACACTTTAATGGTGGCCCCAGTAATCTGAAAAGACAAAACAATTCAACATTCACTCATCGGTTTACTGCTATTATTAAAAAAAATTCTCTTTAATTACACGAAAAAAAAAATTAACCCCATACTGCAATTCAAGTCAAAATATTTTGCCCCTAACGTTCCCGCAAACACCACGAGGTAAATAAATTAACTTGATAGCCATTATCCCCGTCAAAATTCTGCCGACCCGTGTGCCTAAGCCGGTAATTTACTTTTACAAACTGCTATGTTATGAGCAGGAACGTTACCATGGCAACGCAGCGCCAATCAATCATCTCCTTTGATGATAGCTAGGGCACGAGGTCTAAAATCCACACACACCTTAAAATGGTACACTAAGACAAACCTATGAAACAATTACAATACCTAGATCCTTCCAGAGACCCTACCCCACGGCCAGTAGATTTGGACATCGTACTTTACAGCAGCTATCCGTAAGCAGGCAAATGGAAAGAAACGGAGCAGGCGTCAGGAAAACGCTCTCCAAATATCGGCTAATGGTTCAGGCGGAGTCTCTTGCTCTACACTGCCACTAGTACTCGAGTTTATGTGGCTGGCAGGATAGCGGGAGAGAGAAAGAGACCGAAGGTGCAAGCAAGAGTGTTTCAGCCAGGTAGACCAGGTGATCTGCATCGACCAGCCCGGTTTCCATTGGCTACACAGCAACGCTCCACCCTCAGGAAGCCTGCCAAAGGCGAACATCTGGCTATGGCCTCTACCTAGCTATACACTCGCTCATTCATAGCCAACCTTAACCCAGCCGTCTGTCTGCTCCAGAGTTTTCCAACCCACGCTAACAACCCCTTTTGTGAAACACATTAGTTCCAGCATCGTATTATCAACATACGTAGCCGCTGCTTTACACAAAAGCCAAAGTGAACAAAATAATTATTACCCTTATTACACGATATTAAAGGGGAAAATTTACCGAACACATTAGGCTCGCAAATGGCACAAAACTAGAATCCGATGGCTACCAACATTTAGTTTTGTTGAATGTACTGTTTTGCCTTTACTAAATAAACCCACACCACCCAGACTAAATAATTCTCCACGCCTCTTCTCCCTCCCGGACAACCAAAATGGATCCTTCCTATCCATAATTCCAGAGGGTGAGCCGAGTACCAGTTTGAAACATCAGCTCATTCGCGTCCATATTAATAATGACGAAAATCACTAATGGGCCGCGCTACTTCCACCATCAAGTAAATGACCACAGGGTTTTGCAACAATTACTTAAAATTTCCACTTAAATTTAACGCAATAACAAATTAACTACATATTTGTTTAAAGGAACTGAATTTATTTATTAAAGATTTTTTTACCTACAGAAGCTAGGTAAAAGTAGTCTGTTCGGAAATTGGTGTCAAATATTTTGAGGGTCCGCTGTGTGATCAAAGATAAGAAAAAGTCCTATAAACATGGGTCCGGAAATGCACCAGTCTTTAGTTACAGCCCCCCCCCCCCAGGTTTGGGGTAACAGTTCTTAAATACCTCGTAATGATTCACCGTTTCCATTCCAAACTCAGGATATGTGCCATATCATACCTGGTATTTCAGTACTTCATAATACAGTATTGGGTCGCACAACTTATCAGAGGGAGAGGTAATTTTCTTATGGGGGGGGGGGATCAAACGTGGGGGAAGAGAGGAGTAACTGCTTTGGTCTTGTACTTTAATGAAACAAATTGTAGAAAAAACACATCGTGTGATTGAAAACAATCGAAAGTAGTACTGTACTTTCTTTCATTACGTGTAAAGA
>JAHWFP010227947.1:434-10939 GCA_023313725.1 Lithobius niger
AGGTGTTTTCGGTGTTTAAAGAAGACCAACCATTTTGCAAGCACATGCGACCAGCGAGTCAATTGTAGGATATGTCGAGCTGTGACTCACAACACGGTATTTTGCCACAAACGCAACTCGCCCTCAGTCGCCCTTGCCAGCAGCAGAAATATGCCAGATATGTCGGAAGTTCCAGCCAGAGCAACTAGCCGCATGAGAGCTCCATCACAGGAAGTAGATACGTTGGCTACAGACACATCTCATTCTGCCGTGATAGCATCAGCGTCTTTGTCAAGAGGAAACAAGGACAAGACTGTCTCCGTGTTACAAACATTGCGAGTATGGGTGCAACATGAAGGAGGAATGGAAGAAATTGTGTTGTTGGTCGATTCGGCGAGTGAGCGCTCGTTCATCTCGACACGGTTGGTAGAGCGTTTAAGATTGCCAGTGAGTGGGGAAGAGGAGACAGTAATTCATTCGTTTGGAGGTGGAAAACATCAACAGAGAAGCAAAATAATCTCCTTTTTGCTGTGTGGAAGCAATGGTGTTCAAGTCAAGCTTTCTGCGCTACAGGTTCCGGAAATTTGTCATGGGGTCAAGATTTGGGAAAGTGGATTGATTGAAAGATTTTTGCAAGATTACCAAGCTCGCAGTTGGAATCAGAAGATGGGCCCAGGGCAAGTGGCGAGTGTAGATGTATTAATTGGCGCTGATCAGTACTGGAAAGTGATAACTGGTCAAATGAAAAAGTTAAGCACGACTCTCATGGCAGTCAATAGCGTTTTTGGATGGATGTTGCACGGCTGCACGCCCATGTATAGTCCCAACGCAACTACGGTGTCAATGAGTGTAGCAACACCCGCAGATGAGAAAACGGAATGGCCTGTTGGTATTTCCAAGTTTTGGGAGCTCGACAGTAGTGGAACTTTGGCAGAAGAGGAACGGTCGAAACAGACACTACAAGAAGTAGAAGTTTGGGAGGCATTTCGTAGAACCACTACACTGCAGGACAATAGATACCAAGTAAACATTCCTTGGAACGAGAAGAAGAATGAGCTGTCAGATAATTTTGAGGTAGCCTTGGAACGCTTGCGAAGGTTACAGTGGAAGTTGAGACAGAACCCTGCCATGTTTGAACGTTATAAGGGTACCTTGTTTGAATATTTGGAGAAAGGACATGCGGAAGAAGTTAGGTTAGAGGAGCACAGCCCTACTGTGTATTACATGCCTCATCTTGCAATCATAAAGGAAGACAGGAAGACTACCAAGTGCAGAATTGTTTTCGACGCTTCATCTAAGCCAGAAGAGGGATGCTCCCTGAATGATTGTCAGCATGCAGGGCCAAGTTTGAATCCGCCCATTTTTGATCTTCTTCGTTTCCGGTGGCCGAAAATAGGCATAACGGCAGATTTGAGCAAAGCCTTTTTGCAAGTAAGACTGAATCCAAAAGATAGAGACGCAACTCGATTTCTATGGACGGATGAGCCCTGGAAAAAGGGAACCAAACCACCCTTGAGGGTACTACGCATGACGAGTGTACTCTTTGGAATGAAAGCTAGCCCGTTTTTACTTGCTGCAACTATTCGCCTGCATGCAAGCACACACCCCTCGAGTAACAGGGAACTCGGTCAACTTTTGGATTTGCACACATACGTGGATGACCATTTGAGTGGAGAGGATACTACAGCTGCAGCGCACAAGACGTCTACAGAGGTGTACGAGTTAATGTTGAAAGGAGGCATGCAATTTATGAAGTGGGCTACCAACGATGAAAAATTGCGAAAATTGTGGATAGGGGATGGTCGGACATCAGTTGACGAGCCTGTTGAGGAAATGGTCAAGGTTTTAGGTCTCACCTGGAACACTACGGCAGACAGTTTAAGTTTGCGCTCTAGTGCTCTATTGGAAGCAAGCCAATCGGAAGTGTCCACTAAACGTCACATATTAGAAATGCTTGCTCGAGTGTTTGATCCACTAGGTTTTCTTGCACCATTTGTCATCTTGTTAAAATGCTTGTTACAAGATTTGTGGCGTCTGAAGGTGAAATGGGATGAAGAAATGCCAGAGAATCTCCGAGTAGTTTGGTTGCAGTTGAAGCAAGACTTACAGCAACTCGCACGTTTAGAAATTCCACGTTGGCTACAAGTCAGCACTTTACCAGGCTTTCAGTTGCACACGTTTTGTGATGCAGGACCACGTGTGTATGCGGCGGTTGTTTATTTTCGTTATGCGGTAGGCAACCCACAAAAATTCAACACTTGTTTTGTTACAGCTAAGTCTAGATTAGCCCCTCTTCAACCCATGAGTATTCCACGATTGGAATTGATGGCCTGCCTCATAGGAAGTCGTCTTACTGAAAGTGTTGCACAAGTGTTGAGCTTATCCAATACACTTCGTTTCTATTGGTCGGATTCTATGGTAGCTTTGAAATGGATAGAGGATATTCCTTCTAGGTGGAAGCTGTTTGTTGCCCGAAGAGTTCAAGAGATTCAAGCGCTTACAAGGGAAAGAGGCACTTGGAACTACTGCAGGTAGGACAAAGACTACCGAATTTGCTTTGTAATGAGGAATGGTGGCATGGGCCCTCATGGCTTAGTTTACCAGAAGTCGCCTGGACAGAAGTGGAACCAGCCTTGAAGGAGGCAGAGAGGACTGATTTGAGTAGTGAAGAACAAATAGTTCCAATTGTAATTCAAGTAGTTGTGGAAATGACGCCACTGCTAGAAGCTGAGAAATTTAGTTCTTGGCAACGTCTGACAAGAATTACAGCATGGATCCTACGTTTTTGTACAAACTGTCGTAACAAGAATGGTAAGCGAGTTACTTGGTTATCCCACCCGGAAATAGTTGCAGCTGAAAAATATTGGATTTATGTAATACAGGCACAAATTTTCGGGCCAGAGAAAAAATCGTTGTTGGCAAACAAAGAATTATCCAAGGATTCCAGCATTGCTCAATTTAAACCCTTCTTAGATGCAGAGAAATTGATTCGTTTAGGTGGAAGACCGTCATATTCAGGCAATGCACGGAGGGGTGCAAAGCACGTTAGCCCTGTTACGGAAGATGTATGGATTCTGCGCGGCCGTCAAGCAGTACGAAAGGTGGTGTATGGATGTATGAAATGTCGGCGGTGGAACGCAAAACCAGCCAGTGAAGATGAGGCTCCTTTGCCTGCCCCGAGCGAGTGACAGAGGTAGTTCCCTTCTTGCACTGTGGGCTGGACTTTGCAGGCCCGGTTTCTGTGAGGGCTCAAGAAGGAGTGACACAGGCTTACATCTGTTTGTTCACGTGTGCAGTAACTCGAGCAGTGCACTTGGAACTTGTAGCATCACAGAGTGCAGCTAATTTCATACTTGCCTTTAGAAGGTTCGTTGCCAGAAGAGGAGGGTGCAGAGTAATCTTTAGTGACAATGCTCAAACGTTTAAGAAGGTGGACCGATTGCTTAGAGAAAGTTACGCCTGGTTACGTAACACGCAAGTACAGGAGGTGGCGACTCAGCTGGGCATTGAGTGGAAGATGATCCCTCCTAGAGCAGCATGGTGGGGAGGAATGTACGAACGAATGGTACAAGTAATAAAATATCACCTACGGCGTACCCTAGGCTCTGCACTGCTTTCGTCAGATGAATTTTACACGGTGTTAACGGAGGTAGAATCGGTTGTCAACAATCGCCCTTTAGCACCACTTACAAAGGATTTTTCAGATGAGGAGTATTTGTCCCCTGCGCACTTTTTGCTTGGACGTAGAGGGGGTTGCCTGACAGATAGTTTGCTACACACTGCAGACATCCCTACCAACCCGCAGTTGTTGAGACGTTGGAGATACAGGGGTCAGCTCATGTCTCGCTTTTGGAAACAATGGCGCCGTCATTATTTATTGCAACTTGGAACCGCTCATGAAGTGCAAAGAGGCTCCAAGCAACAAGAACCCGTCCAGCTTAATGATGTCGTGCTAAAAATGGAAGAGAAGTTGCCTAGAGGAAGATGGAAATTGGCTAGAGTCATAGAGTTAACTAAGGGTAGAGATGGCAAAGTTCGGTCAGTTATGTTGCGGCATGCAGACGGAAGTCTCGCACGTAGAGCCGTTCAACATGTTTGTCCGTTAGAAGTCCTATAGGTGCGAACACGGTGGTCACGTCCTGTATTAGTTGTTTTAGAAGGCAGGGCAGTGGCGCACTTTCCCATAACACAGAAGCAAGAGCATGAAGAACATTCATGAGGAAGCACACGGTCAGGGACATGTAACACGCTAGGGCTCACTACACAGCTTTTGACCCAAAAAACATTTACACTACAAGTTTTTTGCTCATGAAGAACACTTGTTCATCAGATTTATGACGTTTCCTGCAGGAAATAAATCAACGTAAAAGCTTCGTTCTGTCATTCGTCGGTCTGCCGAACTTGCCATAGGGTGTAAGCGGCGTAGCAACGTTTGGATTAAGGGGATGTTTCTTGACCTTTCGCCCTGCAGTCCGTTTCGGGAAGGGTGACTTGAGAAAGGCCATGAACTCTACCAGTCGGAATTATGAGAGAAAATAGTCATTACTGAATCTTCAGAATGAATTTCATCGACCCTTGGAAGTCCTGAAGGGGAGATTATCCAGGCAGTTGTCCCAATCAACGGAAGAGCTTGAAGAGGTTATGGGCCAATTCATCCCGAGAAGATGTATGTACGGACCATTGCTGACGAGAGAAGGCTGAATTCCGAAGATGAGAAAGTCCTACTTAGGTGAAGAAATATCCTTGCTAGACCCATTCTTCGTGGGGGGTTGGAGCATGACGCAAATTTAGGTTAGAAGTCTAAAAGATACGAAAGTTTGCTTGATTATTTAAACGTTCGAATGGTTAGGTTTGGTTAGGCTTAACACGGACTCAAGGATGTTGGGGACGTTTTTTGTATAAATGTAAATTCCTCACGATTAATTACGAATAAGCGAATAAGTGCGTTTATATAGTGTTTTTGTTGTATATTTTCCTGAAAATATGCATAAGTATATTCATACGTATATGTAGAGAATTGGCTTACCTGACAATGCAGCCGACCGACCATCATGCAGCCGTTGGCAGGACTAACAAGGTTAGACTATATTTGTAATCTGGACTGCATCACTGACATCGTTGGCCGGCGTAGTTTTCTTGTTCACAGGTGGCCTTAAGTAGTGATTATACCTTAACTATATACCCAGTTTTTAGTATTTTCTCAACCCCTTGGGGTCGCAATTGTATTTCCATTTGTATTTCCTCCTCGTTTCTCGTGCAGGCGTGCTTGCCTATTATGGAAAACCTATTTAAGCAAATGTTTGAAAATAAAGTTGCCTTTTCGACGACTGGACTTGACCAGAAAAGATCTCCTGCCTTGGACTACTTTCTTCCAGGGAAAATTTAGTTGGGGGGGGAAAAATGTTAGGACTAAGCTAGGCCTACTTGAGGAAAAGGGGAATGACTTAGGGTTACGATTCAGCCTAAAGGCCCTAGGCCTCTTTTGCTGGGACTTAGAATTGAAGATGGATTAGTGGTTTAGTTTAAGAGTGTCTTGTCTTTGGAGATCAATTGTCACTAATCAATTGTCTTTGTTTTCAGCCTGCCATTTTTGAGCTGCTTCTTTCAGTGAGTCCCAAATGAACTTAATTCCGCCTTAGACTTGTAAGTCGTTTTAAGGACAGGGGCCATAGCGTCTTCGCCGTATTAGCTAGCGAAGTTCGAGCAACCCCGATGCGCAACCACTAGTGGCTGCATAGTTTTAAGTCCCCATCCAACCCCCAACCGTTTAGTTCAGTCTAATGGCATGTCTCCCACTTTGCTATTTTCCGGGCACGGAGCGTGCGATAGGATGGAGACAAGCCACACAAATGTGAAAGGAAACCTCTTAGTTGGTAAAAATAAACTTGATATTCTTGTCTCTTGAAGTATTTGTAGACTGGAGGACTTATAACTCGGAGTTTAGATTGGTTTGAACTGGGGAGGAAAAGTTTAAATCTGATGAGAAGGGAAAAATCCCACTGGAATATCAAGTATAGAATGGTATTATCTTATGGAACAAGATGGTAATACAATTTTCCATATATCTATGGCCATATATCTATGACTAGTGGTATGGTGAAGACTTTGTAGGGTTCATAAAGTGTATATAGTAGTGCACATAGTGGAGAGAAACCATATGAATGCAGTGTATGTGATAGTGCACATAGTTGAGAGAAACCATATGAATGCAGTATGTGGTAGTGCACATAGTGGAGAGAAACCATATGAATGCAGTATATGGTAGTGCACAGTGGAGAGAAACCATATGAATGCAGTATATGGTAGTGCACATAGTGGAGAGTAACCATATGAATGCGGTGTATGTGATAGTGCACATAGTGGAGAGAAACCATATGAATGCAGTATATGGTAGTGCACATATTGGAGAGAAACCATATGAATGCAGTATATGGTAGTGCACATAGTGGAGAGAAACCATATGAATGCAGTGTATGTGGTAGTGCACATAGTGGAGAGAAACCATATGAATGCAGTGTATGTGATAGTGCACATAGTGGAGAGAACCATACGAATGCAAGGTATGTGGTAGTGCACATAGTGGAGAAAAACCATATGAATGCAGTATATGGTAGTGCACATAGTGGAGAGAAACCATATGAATGCAGTGTATGTGGTAGTGCATATAGTGGAGAGAAACCATATGAATGCAGTGTATGTGATAGTGCATATAGTGGAGAGAAACCATATGAATGCAGTGTATGTGGGAGTGCACATAGTGGAGAGTCACCACAGTGGATAGACCGTATGAATGCAGTGCAACTGGTAATACACATTGTGATGACACACTCTTGTAAGTGCAGTAAGTGTGACAAAGCAATTGACAACTAGAATTATCCGTTACATATCATACTTTTACTTTATAACCATGAATGAGGCAGATGTATCAAGTGGACTTACATTACGATTCCCAAAGTTAAATGACCGCAATTTCCGGTTGTGGAAATTTGACATGAGGATGTTCCTTCATGAACGGGGGTTATTTGGATTCGTTGATACCGCATCTCCAGAGGTTGCTCCAACGGCAGCAGAAGAAGAAGCCCACCCAGGAGTTACTAGACAGTACAATTTTAGAGCTTCAAGAGCATTGGCAACTATCGCCCTAGGTCTGGAGGCTGACTTAAAGACTCTTATCAGAACGTGCACCACAGCAAAAGAAGCATGGGATTCTTTAGGTTCTGTGTTCGAACCTAAGTCGAGAGCACGTATTGGCCATTTACGGAAAGAGTTTGTACTAATGAAGATGCAAACTAGTGAAACAATGGCAAAATATTCGTCACGTGTTCAGAATGCTGTAACAGATTTATTGGATACAGGCAAAAAGATATCTAATGAAGAACACTCGTATCAAATGATCTGCGGGCTGCCATCTGAATGGGATTCGGTTGTCGAACGAATGTATGCATTGGCCGATGATGAGTTTGTTCCTCTACATGTCAAGGAGTGCTTATTAAGCGAATTTGAGTGGCGGAACCCAACAGGCCACATTCGATCTGGTGATCATAGCGATAGCCAAGCAATGTCCCTTGGTTATCGACCGCAGCCCAGGAGAGGAAGAGACAACCAACGAGGTAGTCGAGGGAGAGGACATCCACAGGCCAGAAGTCAATCCCGCTCCGGTATAAGAAAGAAGAACAATGTTTGTTATTCTTGTGGGGGAGCTGGCCACTACTCACGCAACTGTCCAAGCCCAAAGTCACATTCAGGCAGAGACAATGTTACTTATCAACAAAGGCGCCAATATGACAGTCAGGCTTTCTTCGTAAGGAAACGTGGCCTCTGCAACGGAAACGCAGTGGACACTCGACACGGCAGCTACTCACCATTTTTGCATACAAAAGAATGGTTCTCAAGTTGCAAAGAATTGAACGTACGTCCAGCAATATTAGCGGAAGGTACCTCACACATATGTGGCATAGGAGATGTTCACATGAGAGTATCCCAGAATTCTGAATTCAAGTCCATTATACTAAAAGATGTGATGCATGCACCCAATATGAGACGTAATCTAATCTCCGGGAATAAGATATTCCAAAGTCATTGCAAGATCACTACAGATGACCAGGGACTCGTTGTGTTGAATATTGAAGGACGAGTGGTGCTCAGGGCGCCCATGAGCAATCAGTTTTTTGTTGTTAAAGCACAAATTATCAATGAACCCTCAGTAGGGTCAAATGTTCTGGAAGCGTATCCATGTCAGTCAAACAGGTTGACCGTCCCAGCAACGAAGAAAGAAGTAGGAAATAAGGAAGATACAAGAAATAACCAAGACGGGAATACAAAGACAACGAAGAAGTTAACAGTACCGGGGGTAAAGGACACGATGATATGGCATCATCGTTTAGGACATATGAACATCCAAGCAATGAAGAAGATGGCTAAAGACGAAAAGGTGAGGGGAATAAAATCTCTATCAGAAGATACACCTATGTGTGATGAATGTCATCAAGGAAAATCTACTTGTGCCAAACACGTAGCATTAGTGGAACGAAGTGCAAAAGCACCGTTAGACTTGGCGCACACTGACGTCTGGGGTGCTTCACCCATCCCTTCCTGTGGGGGTTCAAGATATTTTGTATCTTTCATTGATGATTTTGTAAGGAAGTGTTGGATCTTCACCATGAAAACGAAAGATGAAGTTTTTGAAAAATTCAAGATGTTCCTGGCTAAAGCAGAGCGGGAAACTGGACGTAGACTGCAACGACTAAGGCCAGATAATGGAATGGAGTTCTGCGCTGGTTATTTCGAAAAGGAATTAGCGGCTGTAGGAATACAAGCTGAGCGAACAAACGTCTATACATCTCAAATGAATGGCGTTGCAGAACGTTTGAACCGGACCTTGTTAGATTCCGTCAGCTAAGTTGTCTGGAGAATGGTGGTCCGAGATGGTCCATACCGCCTCTTACATAAAAAAATCGAATTGCACATTCTGGGATTCAAGATAACATTCCCGATGCTCTTTATTTCAATAGGCAGCCAAGTGTGGGACACTTGCAAAGAATCGGTTCATTATGCTTCGTATATGATGAACGAAAACCAAGAACAAAGTTGCAAGCCCGTTCACGTTTGGGGATTTGTATTGGCTATGCCCAGAAAACACGTGGTTACCGTGTTTGAATACCGGATGATGGGACAGTAATCAGAGAGACTCTTAGTGTCAAGTTTGATGAGAAAAGGATTGGAACTGATGTCTTTAAAAAATGCCCAGAAGACGGAGTGTGTAGAATTTATGCTGGAAGATACGATTGATATCCCGCCAGCACTGGCAACCAAGACAGCCGCAAAAGAAGATATCACCAGGTCCTATCAGGATGAACGAGCTACTGGGATAAGACCGCTACCAGGATGGGAACGTCAGGTCGTCGTACGACAGTGAGGAAAATACTCTGGAAAAGCAGATATCTATTACAGATATCAAAGAGGAAATCGTTTAAGATCACATGCTGAAGTTGGACGATACTGTATAGCGGAACAGCTACCATATCTTCATACCCATTTTGATTTCAGCATTAAGAACCTGGTATCGGCAGTAGGAGATGACGTAAGCCTTTCATCAGAAACGGAAGACTTGGAAGGAATGGCAGTTCAGGTGGAGGATACTGCAGACGATGATTCATCAGTATCAAGATCAAATTGTCAAATCACATGCAGATAGTGATGAAGAGTGTTATAGAAGCCTGTCTGATCCGGAATTACACCCAGAAGCGTTTTGTGCAGAAATGTGCATACCAAAGAACTATGACGAAGCAATTCAGTCGCCACAAGCAAAAGAGTGGAAAACAGCGATGGATGAGGAAATGGAAACCTTAATGAGAAGAAAGGTTAGTACTGCAATACCAAAGCCAGCGGATAAGAAGAGTATTGGATCACGCTGGGTGTACACTTTAAAACAAGACTCACAGGGAAAAACAGCCAGATATCGTGCCAGGTTAGTGGCACAGGGCAATACACAGAAAAAAGGACACGATTATTTCGACACGTATTCTCCTGTCATTGCCTTTACATTAGTAAGGTTCTTTTTTATGTTGCTAGTTGTGTGTTTTGGATGGCTGAATTGTCATCTAGATGTTAAATGTGCTTATCTGTATGGCACCCTAGAAGAGGAAACCTATTTACATCCAGCCCCAGGTTATGGTAGCCCGGGAAACATACCTGGAAACTACATAAAGCTCTTTATGGTCTACATCAGTCTGGTAGGAGATGGTTTCAGAAATTAGACTCGACCTTCGAAGACCTTGGTTTTACCAAATTGAAAACAACCAATTGTATATACATGTTTCAAAGAAGAGCGGTGGTACTGGTCTACGTGGACGACCTAGCAATATCCGCACGAGACAAAAAGACATTACAGGAAATTATCAAACTCCTCACCAAAAAATATGAAGTCACAAATCTCGGTGAGATGAAGAGGTTCCTTGGCGTAGAGTTTGAAAAGAAAGTTGATCGGTGGACGATTCACCAACGTACCTACATCGATGGATTAATGC
>JAHWFP010227969.1:4310-19125 GCA_023313725.1 Lithobius niger
CATTACCAAGCACACAAGTAACGAACACAATAAAAATGCTCATGATATAAGACAATAGATTTGCAGTTTAACTGTAAATAAACAAAAAAATTAACACTAATAAACTAGGCGTATAGTAAGTTCGTGACTTAGGCACAAGAAACTACACAGAGTTAGCAAATTTTATTTGCTTTAACCCTTCCCCTTGTTTAAAACACTCCACGATCTGAATGTCGGTGAGATACCTATTTTTTCGTAAATGTTTTTTTTTTACCTGCAATGATTAACTTTAAATTTAAGTAATAAATGGTAATGTAATCAATCCTCTATTAACCACCAATCAGGTAACATCCTCGTAGACTTTCAAAATGCACGTTTACATTCCTTCCCCTTTCAAATTCCTTCCATGTGAATCGTAGGTGTACTTTGTCGTAGTATTTTCTGCACCTTCCTCTTGAGCTTTTCCTTGACTCCCTTCTCACTAATAGTTCACTTTGTGACTATATTGAAACTATTGTTTTTAATTTCGTTGTCTCTATTGTTGCTGTATGATTTCATGCAAAGTTAAAAAAGTAGTATGGATAAAAGGACTTTACAAAGTAAATGCAAAAATCAGTAGACCATTAAGTGCAGGTGAAAATTGAATTGGCATTTCTTGACCCAGGTTGACGTCATTTTCAAGTGTCAGGAAACTAAACCATGTTCACTCAGTTAGCAAACCATGCTGTTGAAGAACGACTTGTGTCCCAAAAATCATGGCTTTTAGCTCAACGTGTATCATAAGCCAAAAATATTGCCTATAACAGCTGCACTAGACCTGGAGATTGCACCAATGAAACAATGCTCAAGTTTTAATGTAGGCGTGAAGAAGGCCTAAGAACTTTTGAATGCTATTTTATTGTGACTACAGTTTTCTTTTTGTTGTTGCTATTGTTGGGGGAAATTTTGCTCTCACATAGTGATCGAACAAAAGAACCGATTTTCAACTTTATAGTTAAAATAGCATTTTATAGCAATTTTATAGCAATTTATAGATTAATATTGAGTATTAAAATTATTAACAGTTATTGTATGGTGATTACAATATCCTTTTTGTTGTTATTCTTGCTAGGTCAAGAAAAAATAACAGGTATTAGTATTAAAAACTAAGTGTATAAAATAAGGATGTAAACCTTAAAAACTTAATGCTCTTAAGGAATAGATGTAAGAAAGAGACATGTATGCCCTCAGTCTTGCACTAATGCGTGTAAAGAAGCTCCAGATTTTTTGGGTTGCTTGAGAGTCTGTTACACATATTAGTGTGATGCTGAGGGGGAGTCCAAGTATTAATCATCAGGAATGGGCAGGGGATTCCGCTAATGATGACAATTGCTGACAAGGAGGAGTGGGAAGTGGTCATTTGATGACATAATTACTGCTACCCCAGTAAAAGGGTGGAACTACACAAAAAAATTCCTCAGAAAAATTGAGGATGTACACGGAAAAATACCCCTTCGAGGGGGAGAGGGTATGGTCAGAACTGACGTAATACTGGATGGGGTTTGAGCAATTGATGACAAATGATGACATGGGGAAGAATGCAATTGAAAATGGCCAATTTCTTGATGATGTAATCCTTGAACGCCCCCGAACGTCTTTTTCTTGCGTCCCTTCCTTTATAGCCTTAAGTTTTTTAAGGCTTACATCTGTATTTTATACATTTAAGCGTTTTTTAATTTTAGTTGCATAAAATACTGTATACAACGAATTTTAATTGTTCTTTTTATATTTGCAAGAATTAAAATTGACTATAGCAATATATAAATTTAAACTACCTTATTTCCCTTAAATCTTCTACGTTCAAACTAAGTGGGGTTCCAAAATATGCCCTGCCTTCTCTGTGGTCTGCACTTGCCATTTGCCACTTGCCACATTGTAGAAAACGAGTACATAAATGCCATCTCGTCAAGTCTGAGACTGAGACCCCTGTGGGGTAGCAGACCTTTCTGTTAGAAAGTTCGGCTATCCTACATCCTGGCCATACTTTGAATTCTTATCTGATCACAGCTGTAATCTCGTCGATAATTTCTCGTTTCTTCAGCAGTGTTTAAAGTAATTGCAACAAAAAGTATAAAATCAAATATACCTTCAGGCAGTCTACATCAAACACAGGTTAAATAATACCCAATAAAAATAAACTGCATTTATACTTAAGAAAAGAGAAGTGATAATCAGATGTAGGCTATTAACGTTCTCCTCCCAACCTACAACCATCTGAGTGACAGTCAAACTTGAAGGTACCAGCTTAGGAAGAGAAACAACTTTGCAGCAGACATTTTCCAAATGATATCTATACATTTGTTGGGTCTTTCATACTTTTGGGTTTTGAAGAAGCTTGTTTTTTTATGGATGTGCTAGATAACACACCCTAATTGATAATAGTAGTTTCAGTTATATTCTACATTTTCTTTTCACAGATGCTTTCGTTCTCCTTTATACTTGCTCTTGGTTACTTCGGTTACGCAGAAATGAGTCGTGATTTGGAAGTCTGTTGGTATGCTATTGACGAAATGTGGGCAGCCCATAAGGTACGAATTACCTCTTTTTAGTATCTACTAGAGAAAACTGCACGCCAAGGAAACCACGTTTGATTCAGATTATAATTGAGTAGCCAGGTCGAAAATAATGGTCATAATTAAAAAAAATAGAGCTGTGAATCGAAGGATCCTGCAAAAGAAAATAAAAGGCTTGATGAGTAAACTGCAAGATACGGAAAAGGGTTAACGAAGGAACGAGTCTGTATTAAACACTGGCATGGTGACAATAGAAATCTTTGAATGGAAGAAAAAACTACCGCCTCACCTGACATTCGAACCCAGTACTTTCTACATACTAAGTTGCGTGCTATAGAAACTGCGCTAATAAGCATTGTGTTAACTGAGTGGCCCCCCAGTTACAGTCTTCACTGAGCTCAGAAGGTGTAAGGAGATTACTGTTTCTTGTATTATCACCATGCCATTCTCTAATGCGTGCTGTTTGCTCTATTTTCATTTTATTGGTTTTTTTAATGATGGCGTTATTTATAGTGGAGTGTTACGACACAATTTGGTTTCCCTACTCGTATGTATGTTTATGATGATTAGGTAACTATTCAGAAAAGTGAAACAACATCAAAGCTCAGCTGCAGCCTGTAGCCAGCATACATCCCGGTAGTGCAGTGATTTCTTTCTCAGAATAGAGTATCTTGTATATTCACAAGGCAAGTTTATCATGTGGATTGTTTACTTTGTAAATGGTTTAGCGTTTGGTTATCATTCCTGGAATTGTCTGCTTCTCCTCCCCGTGGAAAAATAGTGGTTCAACAGATTTTTGGTTCTCTCTGAAATAGTTGTGTTTGCGTCAAACAGCACTCGAAGCACTACATCAATAGCTTTAACCCTCCCCCTAGTTTATCAATAATTCTAAGTAGACACTTGGTTAAACTATGACCTTCAACGGTTCAGAAAACACCTATGTACACTTTACGTTTTGGGTATGCTACATAGCTTCATGCAGCATCTCTGTAGAAAATTTCTTAACTTACAGATAATACGAAATGAAAATAGTATATTTTAACAAGTCCACCTTGTTTCATTGCTTTATTAGTAAATGGCAACTTTGTTTAACACCAATTTCTGATTCCATGCCTATCACTGACCATTAATGCAGGTGCATCTTCCTTAGCCCTTGCAAAATACTGGTACAATTGGGGCCCACTAATCTTTGCTCCATTTTTCAACTTGTGTTTAATATTTAATCACTATTAGTGTAAGGAGCATAATTTTATTCGTTGAAACGGAAAATTATTTTGACGATAGTTACTGCATTAACTTTAACGAAAGGCATGACCAGCAGTGGTAACTGCTGTTGAGTTAGTTCGATTGCTGCATAAATCCTTCACACTTTAATCAAGTTAAAAATAATAATGGTTAGGTATATTCTAAGGGTAAATCTGATCTTGTGTATGTCTGCTTCTTTAAGAAGGATAACAATAAAACAATATATGAATTAATTTGTCAAATTTTCACAAAGTCACAAATGCAGGCTTACATACAAAGCTACAAATAGTTGAATGTTTGGGGAAGAATGGCTGATATGCTGGGTCAGGGTAGGTTGATACACTACCAGAATCCTTCAGAACCTATGGAATCCACCATGCCATATGCCTGATATTTCCTCACTCCCACTTACGACCTTAAACTGTGTACTTCAAAATCCTTGGTTTGTGGCATCACCTCACTGGAATTTTGTCATGTACTAAAATGAATGGTATGGTAAAAAAAATTTTTTTTTGTGCAAGCAGATATGGAATGCATCATGAGTCTCCAGGTGACTTTCGGAGACCTGACTGTCAATTTTCGCCTGGGTCATTAGATCATAGGTCAGCAAGCTGGACCTGTTATTTTACCACTTACATATACTGACCCTAGCAGATGCACCCAAACTACCTTGTGGTGCTTATATTAGAGAGTGTGCGATAGTCTTTCATGGGGGGGGGATTGAGGCTTAATGGCGCGTCGACAACTTGGTCATTAGCGTCAACCTCAGTCACAGTGCAGTGGTCCGGGTTGCCACTGCACCACACATTACAGAGATGTTATTCAAACCCCTAATCTAAATCTTGTCATACATCTGTACCTCCTGCAAAAATTGAAAAACACCGGACAGGAGGACAGACTTATCGCCCAACCGACGCGCAATGTCATAGGAAAAGATTCCAAGGAATTTACTATTTCGTTACACAAAAATAGAACGGCAAGGCAGGTGGTTGCTGAGTCCACATTATTTGCGTTGGTACTTGATTATGTTACAGGGGTCGAAACTTATTCAGAATTTTGTTTAACGCTAAGATTTACCGTATAACATAAGTAAAATAGTACTCATTAACAACGATAATGGACAGATTCATTAGAATTTTAGGAAACACGAACCTAAAACAGGTTGGATAATCATTCTGTCTATTAATGAACATAGAGCCTTACAATATTAACACTAGCATATATGTAATTAAAAAAGTGTTTTAAGTCAAAGTTTTGACTTGAGTCTTTTTTCTATACCCATCATCAGTTTGAAATGCTCACTTCTATGGGATTTAAAGAAAGGAGGAAGTGAGTTACAAAGTTCTTACGTAATTTTGCTGTAATTGCTTTTGATTTTTTTTTACTTTATTAAATTCGTATGAGGTTACAGTATCTTGCATAATCACGAGTCAAGTTTTCACTGTGTACTGTTAGCTTTGTAAACGACTTAATGTTTGCTTATCAATATCAGGCCTGGATTTTGTCTACTTCCCCTCCAGATCCCCAGGAAAAATTACTGGCTCAATAGAATGTGGTTCTTTTTGAAACAATTGTGTTTGCGTCGAACGGCACTTGAAGTACCATTTCAAATGGCTATAACCTCCCCTCCAGTTTATTTATTATTCTAAGTAGACATTTGGTTAAACGATGACCTTCAAAGGTCTTCAGGTCTACAAATTATCTAAGGTAATGTTTAGGGTATGCCACACGGTTTTATAGAGCCTGTTTGTGGTAAATTGTCTTGATTTACTGCAAGTACTAGAATATATAATAAATTTCCGTGTTTGAAGGGAGTCAAGAGCAAAGAAATTCACTGACTGGGCTTCAGAAATCCATTAGGAGTAAAAGAACGACAAACAATTCTAATTGTCAGCAATAATTAACACTTGTGTGCCTTGTCACCTAACAAACTAATACAACAACACAATGTGGATGGCAGCAAACTCAAGTTTGAAATGGCATCATAATGAATAATTACAAATAGGAAACATGATGAAAAAACATAAAAAAATCACCAAAAGTGGGAGACCCCACACAATCCTATCATTGCGATCATTGCCATATTGAATGCGATGTCAGGCTGTACATTCTTCATCATATCGCGCATGTACTGATAATGTTTCAAATAAATAATTCCAGTTGGTCAACATTGGAAATTTTTTTGTGGTGTTCATGACTTTTCTTCGTTAACAGTGATTGTGTAAGCCTCCAAATTTAATCTTAATTTCTCAACAGGTTCTTGGTAAATTATATGGGTATCTCTAAATGAATGTCATGCTTACAGTATAAATTGTGCTTAATCACCGTATTTTAATGTCTTCTTTGTTGAGTGCAACTGCGTAGTCAAGTTTTCTGACCCACCTGCACTAAGGGACTGGCCAAAATATACTGACCTGCACCCCCCACATTTGATGGCATACACCACATTTCTACGAATATCAATAGTTGGATTTGAAATTCATTTCTTTAGATTTTGCCATGTGAGTTTCAAAAATCTCTGATTTGGAGAATAAGGACCGCTACCGCGGTCCTTGATAGCGTCAAATGAATAAATAATTAATGAAGTTGGCAGTGAGCTTGTTTCAAATTATTCACAAACGTTAGAGAATAAGTGGTTCCCATTAAGTGTAGATGCATTCCTGACCAGACTGTTGGCTAGGATTCAAATTACGTTTATACAATTAAACAGTATGGCTGACTGAACACTCCATGAGCTTCCTTCTACAAGGAGGGAAGGAAGTAAGATGCAGCATAGAGTTCCAATGCAGAAAACTTTGTCTTAGCTTAGTTTTTGGTGGAAACGCAAGAAAATGAGTTTTTTAAATCAGTAATATAATAATAATAAACAAATTCTGCCCACAATGGGGCAGGAACAACGGAAGGATAGCGAGGGCAACCACTTAGACCGTGCCAAAAGTTAAACGGTACAAGAAACCACAGCATCACTGATACACTCTTTTCAAAAAACAGACAAGTCCACAACGATCAACCTCCTATGGAAGACTTCCACCGAAGATGTGGACACGACCTCTTCAGGTAGGTAGTTCCACGGTGCAATGACCCTGTTGGTGAAGAAATATTTGCTGCAGTCGGAATTACACTGCGAGCCCCTCAGCCTCAAGGAGTATCCTCGAGTAAAATTCACTTTGTTCAGGTCGAAAAATGGTAGATCAATGGGAATCAAACCATGAATGATCTTGTAGGTGAGGATCAGATATGCTTTTAGGCGTCTCAGCTCCAAAGGCCCAAATCCGAGCACCCTCAACCGGTTCCAGGTGAAAGTTTGGTCAGCCTGCTCATCGAACGCGTAAATGACATCTGAACCGACTCCACTCAGTCAATGTCTTGTAATAACCAAGGTGACCACACCTGGCTCGCGTACTCCAACAAGGGGCGAACGTACACCTTGAAGGCCCAAACCACAGTATGTCTATTAGAAGAAATAAAGCATCTTCTAACAATAGCAAGTTTACGGAATGAAGATTTGACAATATCCCCACAGTGTACTGTCGACTTAAGATCATGATTAAGAAGGATACCGAGATCCCATTGTTGTACAACTGATTTTAACTCAGTAGTATCCATGTAATACTGATGATGGGGTATATTCTTTCCAATATGAAAGACACAGCACTTAGTTTTAGCAAAGGGGAGTTGCCATTGGTTAGACCACCGTGTTACAGCGATTACTTGAGTAGCCAGAAGAGAGCAGTTATTTTCAGAAACCACTTCGGTTCCGACTTTCAGGTCGTCCGCAAACTTAGACGTTGGCTTATCTGCAGTAGAATTGTAGTTGGTTAGGTTATTTAAAAAGACGACAAACAAAAGTGGTCCCAACACTGATCCCTGTAGGACCCCCACTAACCACTGCGCGTGGGGAAGAGCAAGATTTTCGATATAAATTGCCTTTGTTGTGTGTTTGACCATGGGTGATACAGTTTTTTGTGGTGTCTAGACACGTTATGGTTGGTTTGAAACCAAACTTGATGCCATTTTGGGGCTCGGCCATATTGGGTCAACCTTTGGGTGCCACTAGCTTGCTCTGTGACGTCACTTCCGATATGTCATGTGACCTGTGACGTCACTTCCGTCCATGCCGTGTATGCTTTCTCACAACTTCCATCCCCATATCGTGTTTTGCCGTTAATTTTGTCACATTAGACATCGGGCCCATAATGTAAAAAAACTTTCCTGAGACTGATTAATGCTGCCACTGTTCATACATTTCTCCAAAAGTGTGGACTCAATTATAGCATCAAGCCACTAAATCATTCTTAATGATATAACCACCTCTCAGACATCACAATGACGTAAAGTAAAACCTTACCAATTTAAGTCTTAAATGTTAATCTTAAAACAGTACCCAACTAAACTAATAAGCAATGATAAGCAATGAATAATCAGTTACCTTTTCCCAGATGACGGAATTTGTCTAGTGTATGCCTAAGGACATCAGGACCCTAGGTTAAGAAACCCAGTTTTCCTTCTTCATTCTAGGAAATGACAAATCACAAAGCTGTTTATAAAGTTGAGTTATTCATCAGGTGTTCATCGGAGGTTTGCTTTTTTTTTACCACTCAAAAACAACTTCGTCTTTTCAAATGATTTTTGAAGTTATGAGTTTATACTGGGAATCTGGAACCATCATTGAAGATTTATTTTGAATTTACTTCTAGTACTGTTAGGAATATGCTGGTATTATAGTTAAATTTGTATTGGCAGCTAAAATTCACATTTTCTACATTTTGCAATGTACTTTAACAGTGTGCCAAGTTTTGAAACATAAATTAAGAGCCATTTTCTGCTCTTATCAAAGTTATCCATTCTGCAATAATTATTTAATAATTTATGAAGTCATTTGCTTAGCTTCATGTGTATTCAGTACATATACAGGCTATTTATGCTTAACTTGAATTATATGGCTATTTAAAACTTATTTGCATTAACTGGTATGTTAACAAAAAAATATCTAAAACAAATGCTAAAGTACTCCCTTTAACTATCCAGGAAACAAAAATCCGATCTGGATAATTCTTCCCCTCATAACCGAAATTCAGCCCGAAAGTTGGCTGAATCATGCACACACAGGGACATTGAAAAATTCAGCTATTCATTAAAATTATGTTAATCAAAACCGGATTAGGGATAACCAATAGAGTTCCTGTTACTCATTTATTAACTGCTTTGTAACCCTAATTCATCTGATGATTAAAACCTTTTTCCTGCATTCAGCTGTCCAGCTTAGCATTCAGCAGCTAAATCTGAAATTCAGCCAGTTAAAATAATATACTGGTTATGTTAGGGTGGTGAGGTGCTGTAATTAGTTGCTGCATAAACTGTGTAATTAATTTTTGATTAAGTAAATTAGTTAAGGATCATTTGCCATTCAGCTGGTCTTATTTCCAGTTAACTTGGCAGAATCTGCCTAAAAAATCTTTAAATAATTGTCTTAATTTTACTTTTTCAGTTGTTTTGTTTAGATAATTTATCGCTTGACTAGTTTAAATTGAATTATGGTCAATGAACTAAACCAGTTGGGAATTATCTTGATTAATCTGATTATACCAGTTATGAAGAGGGACTTTTCGGTACTCTTGAGGACTCATGTGTCCACGTAACTGGCTGAATTTTAGAATTGTTTAGTTATTCAGCTGCTGAATTCAGGTTATATTAGAAATGGTAATTAGCACTAGGTGGTGACTTCAAAACTACCTAATTAGTTTTTGATTAAGCTAGTTAGCTAAGAATTAATGGCGATTTAGCCTCCAATTATCCAGGATGAAGCTAGCAGAAGAATCTGTAAATAATTCACCTATTTTTAAATGTTAAATTGTTTTGTGTAGGAAATTCTATCCTTAATTAGGTTAAAATGCATTTTGGTTAATTAGCTAAGTCAATTTCAAGTTATCTTGATTCATCTGACAATAACAGTTAAAAAGGGACTTCTGAGAACTCCTGAGGACTGGTATGTCTTTTTAACAAGCCGAACTGTATTCTATATGGCTTTTTGGTGTCTCGTGGGAACTGGCTGAAACTTGGCTTTTTTCCCCTCCAGAGCACTCTCGTGTCCACGAAACCATTGAATTTCAGAATCAGCAGCTGAATCCAGTCATAAAATATTGAAATAATATGCTTAATTTGAATTTTTCGATCGTTTTGTTTAGGTTTTGCAGTGCTTAACCTGGTATATTTCATTTTGGTTAATTAACTAAACTCACCAGAAATTATCTCGATGGAGCTGCTAATAACAGAAATGGTGAGGGACTTTCAGGGCCTCTACGGACACAACCTATCCTGCTGTGTCCATGTAACCAGCTGAATTTTGAATTTTTCAGTTAGTGAGCAGCAGTATTCAGATTAAATTAGGATGATAATTAGTACTGAATGGTGTGTACAGTATTCTGTATGGACTGTCGGTATGTCTTAGAACTAGCTGAAACTTGGCCTTTTTCCTCCTGAGGAATACCGTGCCCACATAACCAACTGAATTTCAGAATTCTTCTATTATTCAGCAGCTGAATGAGCCGGCTGACGTGTTATATGGAATTTTTGTGTTTCCGTGTTAGAACCGAATGAAACTTTGCTTTTACTCTTGAGGACCCCCGTGTCCATGCAGTCAGCTGAATTTTAGAATTGATCCATCATTCAGCAGCTGAATGGACTCACTGTATTCTGTATGGATTTTGGTGTCCCATACAACTGGCTGAAACTTGGATTTTTTTCCTTCCTGAGGACTTCCGTGGCCACGCAATCAGCTGCATTTTAGAATTGATCCATCGTTCAGCAGCTGACCCACTGTATTCTATATGGACTTTTGATGTCCTTTTGAACTTGCTGAAACTTGGCTTTTCCCTCTATGGACTCCCGTGTCACTGCATTTTAGAATTAATCCGTTATTCAGCAGCTGAATTTTTCCACTGTATTCTATATTAAATTTTGGTGTCCCTTAGAACTGCTGAAACTTGACTTTTTTTGCTCCTGAGGATTCATTCGTAGTAGTTCAGTGCAACAACTCCATATTGTTCAGTACTTATACATATAACTGGTAAATAGTTAGTGTCTTTGACATTAGTGCAAATTATTTCACATTTTCGATTATGATGATTCTAAAGGGGCCACTGATTCTCCTTGGTTAAAGCTGTAATTGTATCATGTTCTCGTACAAATAGAATAAATTATTATCTTTTGTTTATTGCCTTTATACTAATTAAATAACCTTATTAATTAGTTGTTGCCTTTTATTACTTTGTACGTGTAATTGTATATATTTGTATGCGATACGCCATTTTCAAATTACTTCAATATGCATAATAATTTAGCTTTAGAATGTGAAATTGCATGGACTTTGGTGTCCTCAGAACTGGTTCAATCTTGGCTTTGTTTTCCCCAAGGACCCATATGCCACGTAACGAGCTGAAATTTAGAATCCAATTAAAAATATTTCTTTAGGTTTTTTTGAGTTTAACTAGGTTACATTTCCTTTACGCCACTTAACTAAACCATAATGAAATTATCTTGGTTCATCTGATAATGACAGTTATGAAGAAGGATTTCAGGGAACTTTCCAAAGACTGCTGTGTCCATGTACCCACCTGAATTTTAAAATTGTCCCATTATTCAGCAGCTAAATGAGATCCACTATAATGTCTGTGGACTTTCGGTGTCTCTTACAACTAGCTAAAACCTTATCTTTTTCTCTCTTGAGGACTACTGTGTCCACATATCCAGCTGTATTTTACAATTATTCCAGATTCACACTTGAATGAGGTACTTTGACTTCTATATGGACTTTTGGCATTCGAAATTGATGAAACTTGGATTTTTCTCTCCAAAACACTTGCATGTCATTGAAACTAGATGATACATAATTAATAAGCTTACCTTAGCCTAGCCAAACATAGCATAATATAAGCGTACCTAACCAAGCCTAAGCTAATCTAACCAAGCCTAAACTAACCTAACTTAGCCTAAATAGACTAATCTAATGGAATCCTCCTAAGCACCTAACCTATATTTGTATACCTATATGACTTCTGCACAAGACACAAAACTTTTGAGAACAACCCATGCCCACATTTGGACTGGCATTTTAAGATGTAACAGGCCCTAAGAGTTCAACGAGTTCATTTTGTAAGGTTTAATGGTGTATGCATTTCCCATCTAAAACTGCACTCGGCAAAAACTACCAAGACCACAGCATAGACATATTGCAAAACTGACCCCCCATGCTGCTGCCACTTCCGAGCAGAAGACACAAGACAGAAAATACCACTAAAAGAACGTTTTGGGCATATTCCAAAAATCAACTGTTAAACTGTAAACCTACAAAAAGAGTTCAAGCAATTAATTGCCATGCTGTGAATATTAAAAAAATGAACGTACAGTAACCTCTTTTAAAGTTTTTGATGATATTTTGCTGTTTTTATATCGAAATTAGTCTGTATGCAATCAAGAGCTTATATCTTGCCACTTGACAAATATACAAAATTAATCATTAATCCCCATCTGTGTGCCACCTCTCAAGGCCGCTGTTAGCAAAACAACACTCTTTGTAGTAAACCTATGACTCAAAATGCATATTCAGGAATAATTCTAACGCTAATTGGTCCTTAGTTCTGAAGCTTTAGGGGTGCCTAAAGGGACCTCGCAGCTGGTGGCTACCAAATCTCGAGGTTAAAGACCGATTAGGAATTAATCCTTTAACCTTGTCGAGCACTAGGCAATACACGAACAGTAACACAGCACTCAGTACCATACGTCGTAAACACAGTGATGCAGTGTGTCACATGGATATATTCAATTTCCTTATTTGCAGTAGTGACACATTGGAATGTGACTTGCGACACAAGGCTATATTCAATTGGTGTACTTGTGGTAAATGGGTGCATTGCAGTGCAACACATGCCACAGTGCTACATTTAATTTTTGAATTTCTGGTAAAGGGATACTTTGTAGTGACACATGTTTACACAGGATTGCTCATTACAGTACTGTGTACAGTGCTGCATTGTGTATAGTAACTGTACTGTGGACAATGTACTGTATACATTGCTGTGCTGTGCATGATGTTCATTCACCACAGTGCTGTGCACAGTACGGTTGTACTTCATTGTACGTAGTACATAGTACATAAACTTCAGTACTACCGCGAGTACTCTGTACTAGTATTATCTACTATGGACTGTGAAGCACCACAATACTGTGCATATTACTGCAAGGACTTGTGATAATGTTGCACACCCTGTAAGTATAAAAAATGTATTGGGGATTCCCATGTCTGCATAACTGGCTAAATTTTAGAACTAAAGAAAATATACATATAAATGTATTAAAACAATTTAAAAAATCTAATAATACAAATCACTACAATGATTACAACATGTAGCAAATAAAAAATAATATGAAACCGAAAAGGACACACAGGGAAACACAGGCACACTGTTGGGTACGTGCCAGAGGGTCACAGGGACACAGAGGGACACAGGTTTTTAGCCGTAAGCAACACAAAAGTCACAGGAAGGGACACGAAAGTCGAATAATTGGCTAGTAGTATTAACTAGGCTATTTAAGGCTTAGAATTTAATTATTATGTGATTAATAATAATAATAATAATAATAATAAGTTCTTTCTATTGCAAGAAATTCTTGAAACTTATAGAAAGCTTATATGCGATTTTACAACATCTTATTCAGTTACAATTTGTGATTAATAATAACACTAAATAACAATGCATGCACTAAATATCACACAAAATATTTATTACTTTATGTATTCATAACTTTTTCATAAATTATCAGTACTTCTCACTGGACTTATGTATCAATCTGATTTATCATAAGGTTTTTTTTTAATTTACTAATAGTTCTTTCATATTTATATATGTTAACACATTTTCTGGCATTTCATTTGTGGTATATAATACATTTTTCCTCTTTTTCCATATGTATTATTCCAGTTTGGCATCTCATATCTCCTTTTTTCCTACTCATATTTCGTGTAAATTTTTGTGTGGTTACTTTGAATGCATTATCATAAATATTTTTTGTTATTATTGTATATTTGTAAAGTTCCTACCCTATGTAAAGTTCAATGGTTTTTTTTATCAGAACAATATTGTAATTAATTTATTTTGTACTCTGTAATCTTTATCATACACGGCGATTGTATATATATGATTGAAGTTCTCTCTCCAGCAAAACTGAAACTATTAATTTCTCCGTTTCTATTCAATATATTTCGACCAAACTTGGCCAGATAGTAGATAGCAACTTTTCCAAACTTACACCAACTTTTATGCAATTCCATGCAAAACTAAACGTAGGAAGCCACACGTAAATTTGAAAACTGTTCACTTCTTGTTGTTGCTCTGGTTCTTGTTCTTCTTCTTCTTGGCTGACACGGTTTCAGAAAAAACTACTGCACCTACCTAAAATCTGAAACATGATCTGAGCCAGAAATTTCCCTGGGTTTCAACCTTACAGGGACCACTTTTTCGATTGGTCCATCCATTCTGGAGTTATGGGACCCTAAACGATCATTTTGAATGTTTTACATTGTTTTAACCATTGTATTTACGGAACAGTGCCACTCACCAAACTCCACATTCATTCTTCGTGCACGTGTTATGTCTTTGCTAAAAAGTTGATTGTTGAACGGTAAAATGAAAGAATTAGTGTTTCAGCTAAACGCATATATTTTTAAACCAAACTAAGCTGCCTTGCCTCAAAATGGAAAGTTAAAAACTATAGAATCGCGTATTTATTTCGCAGATGCAAGCTTTCAAAGCTGACTTGAATTGTTTCAAAGTGGCCAGCAACAATCGACAGCATGCATAAACCTTTGTTGCGCGACGCCATAGCCGTAAAGAAGGTACACGGATTACAAACAAAAACGTCAGGTGTGCCGTAAAAACGGGCAACATGATTGAATTTTCACTTGTTAAAATGAACACGGATAAAAATTGATCATTTTCAATTGAAATAATGTGAATGTACAATTGAGAAAATTGCATCTGTTT
>JAHWFP010227971.1:1443-22134 GCA_023313725.1 Lithobius niger
TGTCACATGATTTTGTTACCTTTTGCGTTCTTATTTGAAATGCAAATAAAAGGTTTCTTTCTTGAGGTCAGGAATAACTTTCTTGATTTTTTCTTTACTGAGGTCAGGGGTTAAGGGTTAAGGGTTATAGAGACGGAAAATCGTTCTTGGACAGAAAAATTCGACGTGTAGCGGTTTTTTTTTTAAACACCCTGTATATGCTGCTAGCCAATAGGGCTTACTCATGGACAGGACTTACCAAATCTTTCGCGCAAGAATTATAGACTTATAATAAAAGACAATTTATTTATTTAACGTAAAGATAAACAATGCTTCTCGTTCTCTGTTTATAAGACGTGGTTCACATTTATTCTATTTAAATCGATGCGATGTCAAAGTCTCACAAGCTTAAGATTGGTTACAAACAAAATTTGCCTTAGTTCAAAATAATCTATTACTAACTTTATAACAACAGTTTTACAAATTGATTTCGAGAATCAAAACGTATCACACATTATTCGGTATCACACTGTTTACTTTGAACAAATACTTTCAAATCGTTATTTAGTTTAACTTCACTTTTAACTCCAATAAGCAATTAATAAGTGGTTCGTTTCTTAGTTACGCTATCAATGTTACTTATTTAGTTTCTGGCTCAATATCTTAATGAAAGTGTTATACTTGTTATGGCTTACTGTTACTGTTGACCTAGACTGCTTCCCAGTTGAGGAGTGTTGGCCCGCAAATCCAAAGAATCGTTGTTCGACGGTATGATCGCTGTGGTGACTCACAACGTTAATGTTGAGTACGTTACATCTTAATACTTTTTGCAAGTTGCTCTCTTTGCCGCCTTATTTGAGATTAAAAGTTCAAGGATGGTTTTCACCAAAGACAGAGCCTAGTGGACTGACTGTCCAAGAATTAAGACTCTAGACTGAGAATGGTGACAGATAGAGAACCTAATGAACCTAACAACTACTCCCGCAAACAAGTCATTCCTAAAACAAGCTTACCACCCAAAACAAACGCTTCACCTCGAACAAACCATACATGGTGCAGCAAACGAGCCAAGATCACTTACAGAGGTCTTATTTTTAGGCACCGCAGCCAAGACGTAACACGCGCACGAAGAATGAAAAGCTATTAAAGTGATTGTTGTGGCCTTTTCCTTTTGTTTGTTGCCGTTTCTTTTCTCACACTTTTCTTTCTTTTCTTTCCTGCAGGATTATTATATAGATTAATAATTATGTTTTGGTTACGCCTATGGCATTCTTCTGAACTTAATGCCCTTTTCGGCGAAGGAAAGCCCAGCTGAAACAATACGCAACAATGTAAAAACCCATTGTTGCCGGGAAAGCCCGCACTTTCATCTGAAGGCGGGAAAAGTGCGGGCATTCCCTAGGGAATGCCCGGGGTTTGAAAAACAGCTTATTTTAACAAAACAAAACAAAACAAAAAACACGTTTGAAGTAGCAAAGCACTATATTACAATGTCGTTACATTTACAAAAGATTATGTAATGATTGTAAAATGGTTACAGTTTTTAATCACCAAATGTTTGACCGGGTTTTCATTTGTAACACTCCGCCCTGATACATTTGCTACGACGTTCAAAATGCCGATGATATTTGTTTGCATACTACGACTACTTTTCTTGTACTGTTGTAAGGATTTCAAGTTACGGTGGAAAGTTGTTTGCACAATGAGCTGCTCTTCTACGTTGAGTCGATACAAAGTTGTTGCTGACACGAATGTTGTGATTGCTTAATTAGCCATCCAACTTAGCAATTGCAACATTGCATTGCATTGCAACATTTTTGAAGATGTTGCCCGGAACATTTTTACCCTCGGGGCGGTTGTAATACAAAATGTTATTACTGTATTTCTTTTTGGGGCAAAAATACACCACCTCAGTATTTGCATGTTCGGGCCAATAATTTTGATACAGTCTGTGCACGATGACAGGACAACGAGAAGGATTGTCGGGAAGAGAAAATGCCTTGAATCTCTTTGGTTGCACTTTTAAATATTTTAAATAAATAAGCACAAATTAATGTAAATTATATAAAGGAAAGAGGAAAACAAGCCAAACAGCAAAAATAATACACTAGAATTAACGTAGTACAGTAAGCCACCTTTGGAGTGGCATGACCCGGATTGAAACTAGCAACCCAATTTGTCCCTAGATCACATAGCTATTCGGCTTGTTTTCTTCTTTCTTTTAAATGTATTAACCCAAGTTGATTTATTTTTGAAACGTTTAATATGTATTCAAGGTATTCTCGGCCATTTTCATTTGATCTGCCAAAAGTTTGTTGTCTTTGTGTTAAAGTTCTGTCCTCATTTTTGCCACGCAACGCACAAACATGCACATCGAAAAACACAAACACGGAATACGATAAGGCATTTTGATCATCAGTAGCCTACCAAGAATTTTAGTTTCCCTCAACACGTTCAACCATTTTCGAATCTTTACCAATAATGTAAAACAATGGCCCGTTATTTCAAGACCGTAACAATACCACGTTCTTTCAAAGCATAGAACGTCTGCCAACAATAGCCAAGAATGGGAACGAGCTCTTCGCCGTAATGGGCATTAAGTCAGATAATGACCGAAAACCTTGTGCATTCCTAAACAATAGCCCTCGGGACGCTGCGCGCCCTCGGGCATTGTTTAGGAATGCCCGCGGTTTTCGGTCATTATCCTTTACGTATCAAAGTTTTGGGCCTTGATCATAACTGGGTAAACGAATGGGAAAGTTGTTTGCTGGTACACGTATCAGTACTTCTGGAAACAAGGCAGGATTTATAACTATCACCGTGTATTTGAAAATTGGGAAAATTGTACGGGGCTGTTTACTAATATAATTTTCTAAGTGTCGCAACTGACTCAATACAAAATAATTAGTACAGGGGCACGTACTGTTTTTGATTTGGATAGGTCAATAAAAAATATAGGAAGAACAGTATTTTGCAAGAAAATTCATTGTAATGGTTATAAAGGTTAGAAGAGACGACCTTCTTTCCGTGTTTCTGCTGACAAAATCGTTACAAGGTCTTACTGTTTGTTTATCCCGCAGGCCATTGGGGATGAGCGAAAATGACCTTCCTAGGTTCGCTGTTAAGTGCTTTTCCGCTCAATGCTCAAATGCTTTTGCTGATGGAGCTGAATATTACTTTAAAATATAATAATGCAATATTTTTATGCTGTGGTTTACAATATTTACGTGTTAATGGTTGCTGAACTAAAGAATGGACAAAAAAAAATACTCGCTCTTTCCTCAGTACAAACAAATATATACAGTGTACATACATACGTATGTATAATTGTATATCAGTTTAAATCCATCTTTGCAAGTTATGATTAATTGGTCTCTTGTAATAGCTGTATTCTCTAAGATAAGAAGGTGATAAAGCATGAATAGTGATGTTGTTGATATATGCAAGAGAGCACAAGTACGGTACTTAAATATAAGAGTTTTTCTACTGCGGTCTTTTAGCTAGTTCGGATGAACGTAAAGGATTCCTATATCGTGGTTCTTTCTGTGGTTAGACGTGTTCACTTTCCTGAAGAACGGCATTAGTGTCTCTTTCATTGATGTTTTATATAGCGTTTTATTATTCGGTGGGTGTTTTGCTGGTGCACTATATGTGTGTATAGACTATATGCCCAGTTCTCTTCCAGCATATTATTGATTTATTGAGAGTTCAGGATTGTCAGACGAGATGCTGAGAAGAGAACGCTGCCGTGTGTAGTGCTAAATGATCGGTTCGGGATCGGCTGGATATCGACAGAGTTTTAGTCACATTCAGAGTCCCTGAATCTGATTGCGACAATTCCTTCTGTAACATTAATTGCTGTTGCAAACAAAATACTTGCTTCAGTCGATTAATAGATGCACGTTCGTTGTTAACTTCGTCGAATGTCTTTATTATCACAGTGCATAGTTAAGCAGTTGTCGCGGTAGGCAACTGGTGCCAGCCTATTAGTAGTGGTTACTGCCATCGCTGTCCAACTTAAACTTGTGGAGTTGACTGGGTAAACTGCACTAGGGTGCCAGCTGGTGACTAGCACTGGTGTGCAGTAACCTACCTCTCCGAGAAATTTATTTGTTTCAGTTGGAGTAACCATCATTAGATGCAACTTCTTTGTTCATCGTAGAAATCCGCAATGGGTTCGGTCTCTTCAGACACCCTGGCACACCTATTTATCGGACTAAGAATTTGTCCTCATGCGGCCATTTGCTGAGTAGAAATTCCAGAAACGAAAATGATTCAAGTACGGACTTTCGTGAATCTTGTGAAGTGTATGTGTTTTCAAGTTCAAAGAACTGTGAACCGGTCCAAGCGATTTTTTTTTATGGAATCAAGTAAAGACAAGGTCTACAGCTTCATGGTGACTTGGATGAGTGTTAGTACGAATGCTAGATAGAGAATTTTTCTGGCCATAAGTGTAGAGCTGGGAGAGGGTTGTGTGTAAAGTATCAATTAATTTGTGATGCATGAGATACTTACTTAAAAAACCCCTCCTGACAGGGATAGAGGAACCACAAGACCATCAACAAACCCCCAAACCAAAACGGTTCGGTTTGTTGTGCTCTTGTGGTTGCTCTATCTCTGTTAGGAAGGTTTTTTTTAGGTAAATATTATGTAGGTAAATAATGTGTATTATTTTTGGTTATTTACGAAACGTAGCCTGGATTATATACTCAGACTGGTTAGTGCTGATGAATTCTTTTGCGTACTTTAGACGTTTTCTCTTGTGATATGATAAGATTTTCCTGGGCAACCAAAAATATAGTGATTAATTTTTATGCTGAATAAATCTTAAGTTACAATTTTTCCGGGAATAGCAAGAAAAAAAATGGAACCATAGACTAAGATTTTCATTAAGAAGGAAATGGTGCTTTCTTTCTTGCTGAATAAATCGACTAAATTTTACGAGGTAACAGATAAACTTGTAATGTGGTGTTGAGTTGCCATCATAAAAGAGCCTATTGTGTTTTTGGTTACACGAAAAACTCTGGGAAAGCGCTCTCAGCTTAGTTGGTATAGCGAGAACTGGGCTGAAAATATGAGCACTGGGCTGAATTTTTGGATAGAATCGCTGGTATTAACCCAGGTGTCAGGTGTTCCAAATGGATGCATTCACGACATGTGAGGAAATTACCAACAGCAACTTATGAATGTTCTGTGCTGAATTAAACCTTGCTGTTAGTAATGTAAAGTCAATATTTTTGCTTACAATACAAGCAACCCTAGATAACGGTAGTTGCTTAAACCTATTATCGATGCTAAAGCTGAAAAAGAAGATTTAAAAGACTGAAATAAATTAAAGTTTTCCTAGTTAGAAACTTGTAACCGTGAGGTTGAACTTGAGAAACAATGCCATTCGCAACTTAATGCTATTCATGAGCAAGAGTTAAGGCTTAAGCATTTAGACGTGAAGGCTGAAGTTCGACGTCAGCAGACGAAAAAGGCAAGGCTAAACAAATGTGATTTATTATCTTTAACTGACAAGAAGATTGCTCTGTATACCTACTCTATTGCATAATTATGTATGACCTTGAATATTAATTCGTGGGCAGGTATAAGTGGTTTAACAAAACCCCAACTGAACCCTTTTGCCGCTTATTATTATAAAGAGCTTGAGGCTCGTCGCCTGCTGGATGAAAAGGAATTACGATTAAAACAACTTGAAACTGAAACTCTATACTCGTAATAGAGAACTTTTGAACTTAAATGTGAGCTAGAATTGAAACGAATTGAGAAAGGTTTAGTTCAGTCAGATACAGTTCCTAGTGTAACACCTCACCACGGGACGGTAAAAAGTGTTAATAAGCTCATTTCAAGGTGGGGGAGTGCGATAGCCAAAGTAACGTTGAATTTCTAGTCCAATTCGAGCAAACTTCGAGGCAAGCCCTGCTCCCAGAAGAAGAGTGTTCTATTGAGTTACAGCCCCTATTGGGTAGTGAATTCACACAAGTAACATACTACCCAAGAGGAATTGATGCAGTATATGTAGTTAAGCTTAATATTTTAAAACAATTCAAGTTAAAGCCCGATGCAGCACGAATACGGTTTCGCAGTTATGCTAACCGACAAACCACTTTTTACAACAAGCATGTATTTATAATTAGGACTCAAGCTAATCAATGGTAAGGTCTAGTGGAGACAACCAGTAATGTGAACTAGATTGTTGATTTAATTTGCTTAAATCAGTTCCTTAGCAACTGCTCAACATACTCAAATACTGGCTAAAAGATAAGCAGAATGTAGATTCAGTAGATATGGCGGCCAGTTTGGTCGATGGCGTTTAGTCTCTATGGAGTTGAAGGACATTAAAAACGCCCCTGTGAGTGCCAATACGTCGCCAGATCCTCACCCCCCCCCCCCCAACAAGAGTGAAGACCCCAAAGCCCCAGCAGAAGAACAGTAGCAATAACGTTCATCGTAAAGTTGGGTCTAACCCCAGCTAACCTAAACCAGATAGTACTGAACAGACTAAGGATAGCCTAATTTTAATATGAAAATGCATGGACTGGGCACCTTGGAAATCAAAACTCAAGATAGAATATTCTTCCAGTTGTAGTGGCCCAAGGCATATAGTGATGTTGAGAATTTTGTTATCTTCCTATTTAACTTACCAGTATCATGGTGAGTAGGGCAAGACTGCTATTGCCCCATGGTCAAAAGTCACTAATTACAATATAGAATATTCTTACAGTTGTAGTGGCCCAAGGCATATAGTGATGTTGAGAATTTTGTATCTCAACAACTGAACCATTGGAAAGCCAGATCATAGATGTTGTCAGCCTTATAAGGCTTAGGACCAAAGTTGGTTACTTGTTCCATATCAACCATGCTTGACACAGCTAATAAGGTGCCAGAGGCTATTTTCCTCACACATGCATATAGTCAGTCGGTTGTTGACGACTTGCCAGAAGTATTCCTTAGAGTAGGACTTCCCGGTACAGTGGAGTCAGATCTCGGGAGCTGATTTGTATCTGAATTAACTGGGTTATTTCTGGGAAAATATGGAATTAAAATAGTGCACTCTACAGTAGTCGATACATTGCACCATTTGTCATGAGTACTGTCCCGATTAGGAGCGTTGTTTGCAAGGCATCATGTTTGCACTGTGCCTCATGAAACTACGGTTTTTCACCTAGTGAGCACATGTATGGGCATAACCTTACAGTCCCCCTTAAAGTGACTAAAGTGAACAGGGTTGAACCCAATGTGCATCCTATTGTGGTAGAGCATGTTAAAGATTACGACACACTTGTGTGGTTCTGTTGGGTTCATGCTAAATGTTGGTGCTCGAGTGTTTAGTAGACTCAGGCGTTAGCTTCCATTAATTACCTGGATGGAGTCCTTTAACTTTGCGTTTCTTGTGCTAGGTTCCTCTGGACGTGCATTAAAATTCAAATGTTATGCTTCAATCTCTGTATGCAAACTGTCTCTTTTATGCAAACATGACTTAAAATCTGCCGATGCAGTTAGTAGTGCCCTAGTTAAATAGTTTCTTTAGAGTATTAAAAACTAGCTCTTTGCACACTGTAAACTTTAAAGTAAACTACAGTTTAAATTAGTGGTACGTAATGTAGCTTATTTTAAGTTTGTTTTCTTAGGCAATCTAGCTTGTTTGGAGTTAATGCATGCCTGTTCTGATGCAGTTTCCAGGATTGCTGTAATTTAGTATAACTGTTTCAATTATATTTTTAAAGTAACTCAATAAGCGTTGCTTTAATCACAGGGTGTTTCTAAACCCTATGCACAAGATGGATTGTATGATACAAAGGAATATAGGAGGTCTTATAAACTTGAGTTCGGAAATGCTCCCTAAGACAAAGGTGGCCCCCAAAACCCGGTCCCACCTCAATAACTCCAAATCCGTTTTAGCTACAGTGATAAGCTTCGCTGTGCAAAGTAACAGTAATAAGGGCTACGAATCCACCCTTGGCAAGAAGAAAGCCACCCCAGGAGGGGCCGAAATGGTGGGGGGGGGGGAATTAGATCCCCCATGTTGCTAATGTTCAATGTTGTACCAAATCCCATGCCAAAAATGGCTTTCCCAGAAATGGACCCACAAAGGGAATCTCTTGTTGTAAACCCATATAAGCCACTGGTTTCTAGGAAAATGGATTGTAAGAAAGCACTGGAAGGTTCAAATAGAACGAACAAAACCTTGGTTTATGTAATACGTAGGAAACAGTTGGCAATCACAGGTCAAATGTAGTACTACTTCGAATTTCCATCATAAGTTCCCAATCAGGACCATGTAATTGTAACTGGCTTTGGAGTCACTCCAAAGGAGCCCCACAGGGGATTAACTAGAGACTGTCCAAAGCACAAAAACCATATGAGTGTCAGGTACAAACCTCAAGAGTGATACAAAAAAAAAATCAGTGATACAAAATGGTGATTAATCTCTGCATTGTCAGTAGTACATCTCAGAATGAGGTCTCACAGCGTTTAGGAAACACCCAACAAAAGATAATGACACATTTAAAGTAATTGTTTAAAATGTCCCCCTCCAACTCCGATGCATGCTTCCATGCGTCGTCCCATTGACTGCCTTACCCATTCAAGGCTTCCAGGGGTGTTTCTTACTGATTCGAAGCCAGCCACTATCTGCTCATGGAGTACCTCAAAATCTGGGACTGTCTGACTGTAGACGAGTGCTTTCAAATGCCCCCAAAGGTAAAAGTCAAGGGGATTACAGTCTGGAGAATGTGCCCACAGACTATAATCCCCTCATAGGACCCCCCTCTACCAGTCCACCGGTTAGGGTATACATAGCCCAAAAGGTCTCGGACAGTAATTCGGAAGTGTGCTGGAGCACCATCGTGCATAAAATAGCCATTTTTCCTCACATGCAATAGCACCACCTCTAATAAATTGGGCAAATCGTGTTGCAGGAAATGTAGATAATTATCACCATTCAAAATCCGTGGCAAGATAAATGATCCGATCGATGATCCCCTACTATTCCACCCCATGCATCCACAGAAAATGACTACTGGTGTCTTAATTGTTACAATTGATGGGGGTTTCATCTGCCCAGATGTGATTGTTATGGCAGTTTGTAATAGTATTTCTAGTAAACTGCACCTCGTCTTTAATAGAATCATATGCATGAATTGTGGATTCCACGCACACTGCTGTAATGACATTGACAGAATTCCAGCTTTGGTGCGTGATCTCTGTCTAGCAGTGCCTGTACCCGCTGAAGATGGTATGGATACAGGAGCTGTTCCTGCAGTGTTTTTCAAACGGTTAGGTGTGAAACCTATACTTTGGTAGAAATTCGTGCTTGTTGAGATTTTCAAGATCGCCTTTTCGACTGCTGGTGTCCTACGGTTCTAGGTCTTCCATCATCTTTAATGAGGGCTGAACAGTACCATGCTTTCTTAGTCGTCCATGTACGGATGAAATGTGTGCGTGTTGGGAAGGTGGCAACCTGGTAACTAAAACTGGTAAAACTGGTAAAACTGCCCACTTCATGGGCATTATCTTTTCCACATCCATACATGAAATGAATATCGGCCATTTTCTCATTACTGTAAACGGGCATTATAAGGACTTGTATGGCTCGGGCTTGAATCAAAAATGAACACAAATGCAATAATATCGGACTTGAATGATTCAGATTTTAATCACAAAGTGAACACAAAAGCAATGATGTCATACTTGAATGACTCGGACTTGAATCACAAAGTGATCACAAAAGCAATGATGTCGGACTTCAATCTGACATCATGGACATCCAAGTAAAGTTGAAATTTAATTCCGCTGTTCTAGCCAACACGACCTGCCACACGGCATTGATAGGTGACAAACCATGAGTGTCAAATTGGACAGGGGTAAAGTCAAAGTAATTAATTAAATATTACATAAATGAAAAAATGGCGAAAAAAGTTTAAAAAGTTTAAAAAGTGAAAATTGGTCGAAAAAAAAGATGTGGATTTCTACCGTTACTAGCATTGCTCGAGCCGCTCATAGCTGACGTAGGTGGTCTGGCGGGCGGTGCAGCTAGGATTGCTGCAGCTGTTTTGTTTTGGCACCATGGCTACGGCTGGGTGTGCATCAAAAGCTAAAAGCTAAAAGCAGCTGTTATAGGAAAGCCCAAAACGATGCTAGTGGTCTGACCGAAATGGTGAGGCATAAAAAAAATTAAAGGTGCGGGATGGAAAAAGAAAAAAAACATCTTGTAGCAGAGGGTTGTACTTCAGGCAAGTGATGGCGTGATTAATTGTGGCAAAGCATTAACGAACTTTGATTTAAATCGTTTGTTTAAAGTCTTGTAAATCCCTAAATATAGAGGCACTTTTTAGCAAGGATCAATTTCCACGTAACCAAAATGATTCGAGTGCAGCATCGTTAATCTTGAAGATTCTGATGCGGAAGAAGGCAGCTAGTCATTGGATGGCCTATTCGGCCGTTACCGAACACCCAGTTTATTTCAATCGTTTTGGCAAATTCAAGGCTTCCGTTTCAATCTCTGAATACTTGGGCCCAGTCAAGTACAATCATGATAGAATATAAAATGTCAATGTAAGTTGTTGCGGACATTTCTACTTATTTTTTCTAAGTTCTTTGTGACTTAGGTACAGATATACTTGGTAATATTGATGCTTATCATGATTGCTATCTCATTCAGATATCATATAAATTACATATCCCTTGTTAAGTTGTAATGGTTTTTTTTCTGAAAATCTGGCTCATTTCCATAACAAGTTCATCTTCTTCAAGACCGTCATCCCTATCCTGATATTTTATTGTACTGCTGGTATAATAAATTTGAAATCCAGGACTCGGATTTTCGTCAAATTTGTGTTATTAAAAGTCTTTATCCCCCAGCTTTAATACCCTTCAGTCTAAAATGCATTGCATCTTCACAGTTCGAGAATTCAATTTAAGATAAGTATGATGAGTGTATTTATCCGCTCCCAAAAGATTATAATCTTATGGTCAAGTGAAGTATTTATGAGGATAGTTGTTAGTGCAAGTCTAAAATTCTTCTTTGAGGAATGGAGCTGTGTTGTGAAAACTTACTACTACAGGTGAAGGGAGACTTGGTGGGATTCAGCCCCTCAACCCTCGCTTCAGCCTAATGGAGCTTTAGCCTAAAGTTGTCCATACCAATGATGTTCAAATAAGCCAGCCAACGCAGTGGTCCAGTTTCATAAGGATGTTGTTATTGCTCGCCTTGATTCACGGGGCTTGGTGGCTTGAGACTTGATGGCAACTGCCGTAGGTTTTGGGCATGGCAAATTGGGCGAATTTCGGGGGCAATTTCTAGGTTGAGGACCCAAAAGTGATGTTGATCGGTGGGGAGCCGAAATTGGAATGCCCGCACCAAGCCATGGGCGCACGGGCCATCAAGTCACCAAGACCTCCACGCCCTGATACAATGGTGTGGGTTACAAATTGTGCAAAGGGACTGTTGTTACATTGAAGTTGTTACACAGAATGGTTTTAACATGGCCGAATTGTTGGCAATAATGAGTTGGTCTTGCAGTTGGTCTTGCAGTTGATTGTAGTAAGTCCAAAACTTGATCGGTATTGTAGCTACCACTGATCTTGATAATGGCAGCACCACAGGACGGGTGCTGCAGAAGCTGGGGGCGGGGGAAGAATAATCCGCTGACCCCATTCAGTGGTCGTACAAGAAATTTTGACATAAAAAAAAATTGTATGGATTAAACGTGTGACAAGGTGAGAAAACTGGTTGAACTGGAGGTGGTCTGGTGCAGCAACGACAAATTGTTTTAACACAAGTTATATCATAATCGAAAAATGTGATGTAGATATAAATATGAGAATTTACTACAGAGTTAAAAAATAAACATGATAAAAGAGATAACCTAAATGATGTACCTAGGGGGCAGCACCAGGTCCTCCAGTCCACAATCATATACACTTTTAAAAAAAATTACATTCCTAGGTTACTAGATTTCACTACTTTTTGATGTGGTGCAAAATAAGAAAAGGGTTCGACTCCGCTAACCAAAGTTTTCTTTTAAAATGCCACGTAGAAATTGGTATAAATTTCATGGACACATTGGCTAAGGGTCAAGTGTGACACAGATAAAAAAAAATTTTAAAAAGTTCACCTCAAGCCCTCGGAAAGTAGCCTCTTATTTGCACCAAACGAGTGTCGTTTAAAGAATTAAATGATTTCATAAAAGCTAAATAATCTTGGTGCCGTTTTGCACGCAAGAAAAAGTTACTTTTCCTCCAACAAAAAAAATTCATAATCCGGTAGTTGTGAAGAAATTCTAAATTTCTCCGGCAAAGTGGTAAACCAAGTTGTTGTTAAACCGTTACAGGAAAAATTTCTGAATGGAAAATATTGGGATGACAAAAAGATGGCGGCCCTTCAAGAAACCCAAAATTGGCGGCTGAAATGCCGTGAAACGGAGACAATTTTGGGTTTCTGGTCTCAGAAGGGACGTCGAAGGCTGAGACCAAAAGGAAGGGGGAGAAAAAAAAAATTTAAATTACAATCTGACGTAAGCTGTGTACGTTATACTTAAAAGTGGAAATAAATTCTAAAAGGATCCTTGACAGATGAACTACAATGCAGTAATAACATAGGATGTATAATAAACTAAAAGTACATTCGATTTAACAACAAAAGTTACCACATTATCAAAGTCTCAAGACGTAGTGAATTGTTTGGGCACTGAATCCATAAGCTTTGAAATGGAAAGCTATTATCGAATAGAAATGGAAAAAAAACTAAGTTTTACAAGTTAGGGGAAAAAAGGATAAAATTTTAGGCATTCCACTGTGCTAAAAATTGGACGAGTTAATCCTGCCAATCAATTTCAGGCAAGGTTTTTGCAAAATGGGACAAAAGGAGTGGAGGGAACACTAAGCGGGGATTCAACAAGGCACCACCAAGTACACTTCTGGTTACTATGGGCCATAGCACCGGGCGTCGCCAGTTCATGCTTAGTTATTGCCCCAGCGACACAATCAGGATCGTAAACGGAAACTATACAGTCGCCTGAATCCTGGCACGGGTCTGGACCGGTTACTCAAGCCTAAGCGGCGAGATCCCTTGACATGCAAAGTTGGTGATACATATTTGACCAAGGCCCGGCCTAAGCAGAAGTGTGGATGATATTGATCCCGAACTGATAGCAGCTTGTTCTCTGCCCGAACCCAAAGAAATAATAGGGGACCTAAGCTAGTGCCAGACTCAAAAAAAAGGGTTATTCATTTTAGTAATTGGAAGTAAAAATGATGAAATGTTACTGGAACCTAAGCGCCCCGATGATTGTGTGACGCCCTATTAAATGTAAATGGACTCCAAATGATGAACCTAATTGTTAGTTGCAGGCTCCTGATCTACAACAAGTCATGATAAGGCGCGATTATAAAACCTAACACTTGCCACTATTATGTAACGTGGCGATAGCCGAGCCTAATGAAACGATGTACAAATATCACCCGCGATTTAACGCCTAGCCAGTGATTAAATAGTTATCGTAAAACAGTGAATTAATTGGGGCCCGCGATTTGACGCTTTAGTCAGCCACCAAATGATTGATCTAATTAGGCTAATTAACAACAATTGTCCTCTTCCAGCGCGATTTAACGCCGACCTGGAGGGGTGTCAAATTTCATTAAATTTTGGCCTTCCAGCAGATGAACCCATCTGAACATGGCGTTTTTAGAGACTGACAGAGAGGAAGAGTTCCAATTAACTGAATTCTTCTGTACGGCCCTGTAAAACGTAGCACGTTCGTGGATTGACCTGCAATTTTGATTAAGGCTAACCTAAAACTTGTTGTAGGGGAGGTTTGGGACGATTTTTCTTAGGTGTGTCAGGGGGCTAAAAGCACAATATCAAACACGGCTGATTGTTTTGCCGGAATTGTGCCGCAAATGATGAGGTGCAAATTTTGAGCAAACAAAAATGACGAGTCTGAACGAAAATAATAAAATGAGTATTTTTTTTTCAAACATTTCTCAACTTATGAACTCACCTTAGTCTTTATACTTATTCATTACAAATGGAAAATAAAGTTGGTCCAGGTCCCATAGTTGGATTTACACGTGACAACAAAAATTCCTACTTGTAAACAAAAGACAAACACAAGAAAAATTCCATTATGACAATTCCAAGCCGATTCAAATTAGTCGAATTCACCGGGTATTTCATCCACAACTGGACGTAGGTTATTAATATGCTGAAAACCTTTCTGCAAGAGCCCTGTTGCTTCTTCACGTACTTTGTAAACCAGGGGAGAAATTTTTTCAGCAATTATAAACGGTCCGACCCAGCGTGGTTGCAATTTCCGGGCAAAATAACTGGCTTTGTCGGAAAGAAAGTGACTTCGCACCCAGACCTTCGATCCGACTTCAAATTCCATAGGCTTCGGAAAACGTTCATTAAATTTGTCATAAGTATATTTTCTGTCAGAATGTCTAATACGACGTATACGTGCGATCGCCTTACGTAGATTTGAAGACAAATTTGCTGCCCATAACGCTACAGGTTGGTCAAGTTCCTCAGAAATTGGGGGTTCAATTCCTATGTCGATTTCTCTGCCGAAATTTAGATAGGCAGGAGTATAGCCAGTTCTTGTGTCAATCGACGAGTTTAGGCTCATTACGAACATAGGAATTAACTCATCCCAATCTCGTGGGTGTTCACCGCAAAATTGTGCAATCATGCGTCCTAACTTTTTGCACTGCAATTCTGCGGGTGAGTTACTTGACGGGTGATAAAGGGTTGTAACACGTTGTTTAATCCCGAAACGTCGGTACAACTCCCTGGTTACCAGGGACACCATACTCGAGCCGCTGTCGGACGTTATGACGCGCGGTAGCCCGAAGATGGGAAAAACTTGTTTTATCAGTAGGGTTACTAGCGTTTTTGCATCAAATCTCTTGCAAGGGAAAGCTAACAAAAATCCTGAAAAAAGATCAGAAACCACCAGGATGTTCCGGTTTTTTGCTGGAGCTTTTGTCATGGTAAGACCTTGTTTCCAATCAAGATGTAGTGTGTGAAAAGGTTTCATTAGAGGGATGGTCTTCAACCCAGCAACGCATCGTGCGCCGTGGCCTTTATATTGCTGGCACGAACGGCAAGTTTTTACGAAACGTTGCACGAGTTTAGCCATCCTTGGGAAATAGTGGATTTTCTGTATTCTGCCAAGGGTCTTTCGAGCCCCATGATGGCCTCCCGGGAGCGTGCTGTGGTGCAGCTCCAAAACCTGGCGCTGTAAGGAGCGCGGCACAAAAATTTTTAGATTGGAACTCTCTTCCGGGTCAACAGCAAGTTCACGATAAATTATACCATCGTCGTATACACAAGTTTCGGAAAATTTGTCGACAAAATGCTGAATTGCAGGCGACGAAGCTTTCCAAGGTTTCCCTTGAAGAGCTAGAGCGAGAGTCTGCATAAACGGATCCTTTGCAGTCTCTTCAGCCAACTTTGCTATTGTCAGTTGTTCAACATTGACATTACAATTGAAGCAATCGTTGTTGAAAAGATACACTGGATCAGCTAGGTTAGGAATTTTAACCTCTATCAAGGGAGGATTAATCCTTTCCTCATCAGGATTTAATTCATTTTCGTACAAGCGGGAGAGGGCGTCGGCGGGTCCGTTGTAAATTCCCTTCTGAAAAACAAGCTTTGCTTCCAGGGAGGAAAGAAACACAAGCCAACGGCCGATGCGACCTCTATTATTCTTTTTGGTGTCCATAAGCAAAAGTGGGTAGTGGTCAGTCACAATCGTAACGCTCTGGGCTTCCACTAGGTGACGCCACTTTTTTAGAGCATGTACTGCCGCAAGAAGTTCTCTCTCGCTCGTCGTGTACCGAGCCTCCGCGTTTGAGAGTTTGCGAGAAGTCATGTCAACGGTAACATAAGAGTCATCTTTATCGGACTTTTGGGCTAAAATCGACCCAATTCCAGAGCCAGATCCGTCACAAAAAATTATCCAAGGCTTAGTTAGATCTGGGTGCGCGAGAATTGGAGCCTTTAACAGAGCACTTTTGATGTCGTTAAAAGCCTCATCTTCTCGACGCCCCCATACAAATTCATGGTCTTTCTTTAAAAGATCGGTAAGAGCCGAGCACCGATCTCCATACCGATAAATGTAACGCCTGAACCAGCCAGAGATGCCCAAAAATTTTCTGACATCCTTCACGTTTCTAGGCGTTGGCCAAGCTTGGACTGTGCGGACCTTCGCTGGGTTCGCTTTAACCCCGTCGTCCGTCACGAGATAACCCAGAACCAAAAGTTCTTTGACGCAAAAGTCTGACTTCTTAAAATTTCCCGCCATGCCTTCGTTAGCCATCATTTTAAACATGGCTTCTAAGCCTAGCAGGTGTTCGTGCCATAACCTGTTGGCCAATCCAACGTCGTCAACGTAAGAACTGCATCCGTATTGACGGATCGGTTCGACCGCGTTGGTCATAGCGCGGCAGAAATTTGCCCCGCTATTGCGTAAACCGAACATACAGCGACGATCAAGATATTGGCGTTCATGGGTGACAAACGAGGCGATTCTCCCACTTTCCTCGTCCATTGGCACGTGCCAATATCCATCCCTTAGATCAACTGATGAGCGGTATCTGCACTGGTGATACCGCTCAATGAGTGAATCAATGAGCGGCAGCGGAAAATTATCACGCGGACAGTTGGCGTTCAATAATTTGTAGTCGATAACAAGACGTTTGCGTCCATCTTTTTTGGGTGCAAGAAATACTGGGGAACAGTGTTCACTGTGCCCAGGAACTATGATACCCTGTTCAAGCATATTTTTTATATGCTCATCAACATGCTTCCTGCCTAACCAACTTAGAGGGTACGGCTTCAACGCAATTGGAGGGGCCCCACGAGTGTCAATGTGCATTGGGGGGCAGTGCTTGAAAAACCTGTTTTGGTTGAGAAAACATGTCGGTAAGAAAGAATCAAACAAAATAATTCTTCTTTTTGTTTAGCGTCTAACACCACAATGCTATCAACCTTCTCGCGTATCTCCTCCAAGGTAGGGTGAAGCTCGTCATTTGCTAACGTTGTGCCCACTGAGGGTGGTAGGTCGCGAAAAGGATTTCGTCTTAGACGGTAGGTCCAACCGCGATGGGGTGCCCAATACCAGTAGTTACTTTTAAAGTTTAATACAAGGCCTGACCACGTTAAAAAGTCCGCACCCAAAATAATAGGCTGTATAGCATTTTCCAAAAGAATTAAAGGGTGTACAAATTTTCTAGTTTTAATTTGAAACTCAACATGAAAATAGCCTGGACAGGTCGACCACCTGCCATCGGCTAACCGAACTTTAAATTCACGTCTGTGGTACTTAAACCCCATTGCGGTCAGATCAGATTTTAAACCCAAATGAATGAAACTTAAGGATGACCCCCCATCTACTAAGGCGTCCGCAATTTCATCACCTAACCGAACCGCAACATAACCACAAGGTGCGCTCTGCGGTTCAGCAGGTCCTTTAACCACAACAGGAAGGTCATCATAATTTAATTTTTGTCTATCAAAATTTTTGTTGCTTAATGGAATTGAACGTGGGTCATCTGGTCTTGGTTGGGACCCATACCAATTTTTCCGAATTGAGGACGCACCTTTACCAACCTTTAAAGTGCGCCCTACACGTTTGGGAACTCAGTGGCGTTGGGGTTCAAACCGGGGGTTGCTTGTGGAATCTGACTAAACAAACGGTTATTTCTATTTTCTTGCCACCTAGCTCTTTGTTCAGGGAAAGTTTGCCAACATTTTTCTGCAGTGTGCCCCGTTTTGAAACATGAACTGCAACTGATTACTTGGCGCTGTTTAACCACATTTGGCCGCTGTGTTGCTTCTACGAATTTTGAGTTTATCTGAGCAGCATTTGTTGGTGCTGAAGCGAAAGAACTTACTTCAATTTGTTTTGGGGTTGTTTCGGGCAAATTTGCACTTTGATTTAGGTTAGGCTGTTGCACAGCATGTAATTGTTGGCCTTGCTGATTTTTAAGTTGAAAGGGGTGAGGATTTGAAAACATTTGCTGCTGAGACACATTTTGGGCAACTTGCTGTCTGTAATTTCGATCACCAAGTGTACCAGAATTTAGATTTGCTAATAAGTTTGGCAAGCTTACCCTACTTAACCTAAGAGCGTCTCCAAGAGTCTTAGTTTGTTGGCATTCTGAAGCATCATGCCCTGTGGAGTTATGCAAAGGGCAAAATTTTATTTTTGCATACCCGGTTTGCCAAGTGAGATGCTGGGGCGAAATGGGTTGGTTAGGTGTGCCCTGACCAAACTGTTGACCTGGTGCTCCAACCCCCACAGTATTGACCTGGTTAGCAGCTGAAGTATTTTGGTTGCTAGATAAGTTGGTTTTCGGAACGTCTAGAAACATTTCCATCGAGCTACAATGGTTAAAAAATTCTACGGTGTTATTAAAATTTATATGAGCTACGTAGGGTCTTAAGGCTGGTTTTAAGCCTCGTTTCAAGATTCCTATTTTTGCGGTCGTTGACCAAGTGTCATCTAGCTGTAAAAGAATGGCATGACATTGCGTATAGAAAGAAAGGAAAGATTCATTTTCGGTTTGAACAATTTGACGTAAATCGTCAATTAATCTGTTGTTTTTTGCCTCTGGGTGGAAGTATGACAAAAATTTCCCGCAAAATTCCTCAAAGTGACTAAATGGCTGATTTATTACAAACCAGTCGGCAGCTTCACCCGACAGAATGTGAGGAACGCAGTTTTTTAAGTAATCAAGATCTGAATAACCTTTCATTAACTTCAAGCGTTTTAATTCCTTAACGTATGTGCATGCCGAAATTGGACTCAAAATACCAGCATAAGTTGGCAATTCTAACGGTTTCAAAGTCAATTCAGGGAGAGTCGGAACTTTAGTCGAATCTGTCATAATTGGAGGGGAAAATTCAGTGGTTGACTGCCGTGGTGGGGGGAGGGGTGGAATTTGTTCAACCACTGGCGTAACGAAATAGTTCTGTGGGAGAAACTCCATATTTTGTTTGGGTGCAAAAGTTGGAAGTGCAGACCCTGGCGTTTTCTGAGTTTTTTCACTAACTGCTGTCGGTTGCAACACTAAACTGTCTATCTTATTTTTTAAGTCGTGTATTATTCCGTGACAAGAACACTGTTTACTATTCAAAGAACCAACTGAGCTAGCAGCCGATGTACGCTTTACATTAATGGGTAATTCAGTTTCCTTCCCCTTTGTGGGAACCTTGCAACGTGCACCCCCACTTACAGTTTGGTGAGCATTTGCTAAATTTGGTAACATAAGACTATTTACATCAGTTGGGTTAGAATAATCTACGTTGGCCTGTCTCACATTTACACAACGGGAATTCAATTCTTTTTTTGCAAGGGGCTTGTAAAATTCAGGGTCGCTCGGAAAAATCTCTTTAGGAATGCACTCACTACTTGAGACAAATCGAGATCGAACTGCATGCTTAAATGGGCGTGCATAACTAATCTTACGTTTATCACATTGCAATAAGCCCATACCTAACGCATTGTAACCAGCTACGGTTTCATCACTAATAACATTTTGACTTGTATTAATCTCAGAGTTGGGTGGAACGACAATTTTAGATTGGCTAGTTACAGGGGGACTAAGGTCATCAGAAACATTTAAAGTATCAAACTCTGAAATGGAGCTACTTATATTTACCCATTGCGCACACCTCTGCTTCTGCTCGAGTTCAACCAGTTTGTCCAGGTCAGATTGAGTTTGTCCCGAAAGTTCTTGAACGAAAGGCGGCGGAATTGAGGCACTTGGACGGATCACGGACTTGGGTTTTGTCATGACATCATCCATCCTTGGTTCCAACATCAGGTTCGGATCCGGGGATCTTGGACTGGTTGAACTCTCTTCCATAAGCCTTCCTGGTCCCGACGAGTACAAAGGTGGGGTGTTTGGGTTTCTTCTGGAAGGGTTCGGAGGCTCTGAATGTCCAAGGAGTGGTCCCAAAAATTTTCGGTGGGCAAATGTCTTCTCAGCTTCTTGTAAATATCCCTTGTGACTTGATTCAACGATCGGCGTTTCAAACTGTAATTTGCTTGACAGGAGTGGAAAATGCAGAAATGAATCTATTGCTGAAATATTTACGTCATGAGGGCTGGATAGACGTTCAATGTTTTGGCTAAATTGGGTGGGCTTTACCCTGGTGGTACGTTTCGATATTTCTAAAAATTTTCGTCGTGCCGAAATCGAACGTGCTGAAGTTTGAATATTTTGGACAGTTGCTTTTTCAGGAGTCTCTTCATACCCATGTTTGGTAGAATCGCCTACGGAAAATTGATCCGGTGGACTTGAACTTGAATGAAGTCGCCTCAGCTGCTGGTTTAGTGATGCTTCCAATTCATCATGCCGCCTTACATTTTTCTGGGTCAAAGTCGATCGTTGAGATTCGTCGGAATGGACTGTCAGCCTATCGCTTTTAGCAGAAACTGGATCAGCTCTTGCCTGTCGTTGATAGGTTCTCCTAAAATTGTAGCGTTGTTCTTCGTCCATTTTTTTTTCTGATGATTGAGAGTCAAAAGCAGGTAATAAAGTTCATGGCCCTGTTCAAATTTCGGAATCGTTTCGTCCGGCCTTATGCACCAGAATCTGAAGGGAGACTTGGTGGGATTCAGCCCCTCAACCCTCGCTTCAGCCTAACGGAGCTTTAGCCTAAAGTTGTCCATACCAATGATGTTCAAATAAGCC
>JAHWFP010227974.1:0-13752 GCA_023313725.1 Lithobius niger
CAGTTGAAAAGAACGTTAATTCGACTATTTCTATTGCCTTTTTTTTTTATTTGTGGCTTCTCATTTTTAACTGGATCATAGCAAATAAAATATGCCGTTTTTCAAAGTTTTGTGCAGGTCCGCAAAATTGCCTTCCAAGAAAAAAAAAATTTCGGGGAGGGGAGGTCAGTGTGACATACGTTTTCAAGGGGTATGAGTACGTGTGACAAAATGTGACAAGGGGACAGTGGGGGTCAAAATTAGCCAAAAAATGCGTGACATACTTTGTGAATGGTCCCACAGTGTTGTTTTCATGCTGATTCCTTAATTTTAATGTACTTACAGTGGTTGCATTACACAATGCTACTCCAACCAAAAAGATCAGAAGGGCACTGTGGTGGACCATGATGATTCCTGGTCTGCTGCTTGCAACGAGAACTCAGAGGAAAAGTGGAGTCTTTATATACACATACGTCATTTTTCTTTATTCCATGAACAAGGACGCAAGTGGACGAAAACCGTTAACGAACTATTTTGACTTAACAACTGCAATCATAATAGCGACCACCGCATCTTTTATTGAAATTTCTAAGCAATGTTTGCTCCAAACTGCAAATAAACGTGTCAATATCAAATACACATTCTTCAGGTGACATTGAGGAATGACGGAAATTAATTTCTTTAAGTTGCCATTCAACTGGCCTTTGCTGATGCGTTTTCGTTTATACTGTCATAAACATACTTTCAGTGTCGCCAACAATTAACTGACATTGAAGTCATACACATTGACTGGTAACGTGAAGGTAGCTTTTAGACACTGACACTGGCTTTCGGCCTCAGACACTGTCGAAATTTAAAGGCGATGGATTTTCGTCTTCATACTTAGGCTCAATAACAGTGATATGGCCATCATCAAAAACTTGAACTATCATCCGTAACACTAAAAAGATATCGATACCTCATGATATTGCCTTGTCCGATAGAGACTGGACATATTTACTTACCCCATGCGTAAGAGCCAAAATAAAGCAAATTCGGTTTAGGGGCACAGTTGAGAAAAATTAGATGAGGGCTCGGGCCTATGGTTATGAGAGACAGTTGTTGGGAGGCATTTTGGCTCTGAATACTCACAAACTAGACGTGTCCTTTCACCTTTACGGGTTTTTCAGCTTATTTTTTATCGTTATTGTCATTTGGGATAGTTACAGATAAATACAGATGCAATCCATTTAATTTCTGTTCTGATTTTAAATGTCAGACCTAAAGTTGAAATTGAACTTTTGACCTTTGAGATCAAAGACCGAATCTTTGCTGCTCAGCTATACTGACACGACAAAACGCAAACAACTGTATGCAGCATTTACCACGCTCAAATGAAGGTTACTATACCACGCGCCATGGCTGTTTGCTGTGACGTGCATGTCACGCGACTGGGCTAGTCCAATCAGACGGCCAGACAGCCGTTGTTCTCGTTCGTCATTGGCTAACTCATGGTGACGTCACGGCAAACAGCCATTGCGCATGGTTTAACTAGTGCAAAAAAAAATATCAGAATTGTGTTACATTTCCATGCTTATAAAGAGAATTTTTTTTTAAATGTAGTGGTCTTACTTTCAACATTTCCTTCGAAAGTTTTTTTTTATGAAACACCACTAACAATTCGACTAATAAAATTACGGTACGACTCATTGCTTGAAGAAAACAAGTAAGAGCATTGGTTCCTGCTTTATTTTATTTCTGAGCAGGATTGTTAGTTTTGTTAAAATTCCCTGCTTATATGGAGACATTTTTTTATTGGAGTACTTACCTTTCACATTTCCTTCCAAGATTTTCTTTAACGATTGTATTTTTGTTCGCTTTTATTTTTATTTTTGAGATCATTAATGACGCACTGTGCATGAGATGGAGGTTAATAAGCTACATGAGTTTTAAAATGAATGAACTATACTAAATTTGAAATAAAGATGATACGATGGGTATGAAAATAGAGATATGACGTAAATGAGATGAGATCTGCTGAGATTATTGAGATACCGATGATACACAATATATTAAATACGTAATGGAGTAAAAAAGCACAGTAACAGATTATGTGAAGGCAAACCAAGCAGTGCTACATAAGAATACAAACAACGTTTCTAAATTTTTCAATTTTCGTCATCAGGTTAGCAATAAAATTAAAGCATGGCAAAAGCCACTAAGTCATCCTACATTGAAAGCATAAAAACAGTAATTTAAAACGGATAAAAACCACCAATTTCTCCCCTCAAAAGAGGCAGAAATGGCAGCCGAAAAGCAACGACCCACCTGCTCCGTTGGGATGCCATGTCGCAATGCATTCGTTATGTGGGTTTTACAATATGCCTGGCAAAAGAGTCGAGTTTAAGTGTTTTAATTACAGGAAAATATTTTTTTAGAAATATATTATCTGGCACTAAGGGGTTATGTACAGATGGTGTATGTGTATGGATGACAAGCGTTTCAAGATTAATCCGTGCCCTAGTGTATTTTTCTCGAAACAAGATTTGGACCTTGTCCAAGTCGGGGGTGTGGCCTGTTGCGTATTTGTCAGGCGACTTGCCTGTTGAAAGGCAGTGTTGCACTAAAGAATTGGATTCGACTTTTAATTTGAAGTTTGATTTATAGGATGCCATACGTTCCTTGAGTTTTTGAAGGGATTGTCCTACACCTGTACATAACCACTTAGTACCAGATAATAAATTTCTAAAAGAATATTTTCCTGTAATTAAAACACTTAAACTCGACTCTTTTGCCAGGCATATTGTAAAACCCACATAACGAATGCATCACACTTTGAAACACGTGACCCCGATTTGTATACACCTTGCCTTGCGACGTGGCATCCCAACGGAGCAGGTGGGTCGTTGCTTTTCGGCTGCCATTTCTGCCTCTTTTGAGGGGAGAAATTGGTGGTTTTTATCCGTTTTAAATTACTGTTTTATGCGTTTGTTTAATGTAGGATGACTTAGTGGCTTTTGCCATGCTTTAATTTTATTGCTAACCTGATGACGGAAATTGATAATTTTCGAAACGTTGTTTGTATTTTTATGTAGCACTGCTTGGTTTGCCTTCACATAATATTAAATACGTAATATGAGACACAGATACGTGCTAGTAGAAACACCTAGTACAGCGGCTCCCATGGGAAGAGATCCTGTAGTGGTGTGTTCTGTCCTTTTTAAAAAAAATATTTTTACCTGTTTTTTTTTTTAGTCAATTCTAAATTTTACAAAGGGAACACGAAGCAAATTGAATTGCTTATGTGTACTCACCACAGAAAAAAAAAACCCATTCAAGTAGAGGCATAGGATTCAATCGTAAAAAAAAAAAACAATCACATTAAAAAAAATACACGTATAAATCCGCCCATTCTTCCTTCATAGAATCACAATAGCACGAATATTAAATTTCTCATACGCTTTCAACAGACTGCCGTTTATTAGAGTTTCCAGTTGTGAAAAGGACTGGATAATTTTATATTTGTCTGGAAGATATTAAACATTTGATTAATAAAAAAATGCTTTTTATTTTTTTTCAACAATTTCTTCGTAAAGGAACTTTAATATTTATTTTCCTTACTTTTGACTGATGCTGTTGTTTTTCATATTGGTTCGTTAGTGAGAAGTAGTTATTTAAGATACTAATGTATGACGTCAGTCCTGCAATATTAAGAATATTGTGTTTTTCATTAGCTGTGTTGCCTTAGTTTTATCATCATACTGAAAAAAATGTACGAATTAATTTAATCTGTACCTTTTGTAGTCTTGCCAAAGTCGTTTTATTTGCTCTACCATAAATTTCGACTCCACTTGACTCCACCAATGCATCATAAAACATTAAAAAAATTTTTTAAATTGAAAACATTTTGTAGGCTGTAAAATTTTTCTATTATCTGATGTAGTTTTTTTTAATAAGTAGCGTTAAATGTTTGACAAGTTTCCATCGATTGTCAATAGTCATTCCCAAGTCTTTAGCAGAATTTACCTTTTCAAGCATAGTGTACTTATTTTTATCATTGTTTGTGTTAAATAATTTCATAGAAGCCGATTTGGGTATCTCAGCATAGGCCGTTTTAATGTCAAGCTGTATAGTTTTGTCCTCGCTAATGTAAACTCTGTTGTTAGTACACAATTTTTGCAAAATGTTAAAATTATTTTATAATTTTTCCATCATTTTTCCGTTATAATTTTAATCTGCTTCAAGTTATCCAATGTCATCTGCAATGAGCACCAATTCTGCCTGTATTACAGTATCGTTCATATAAAGGAGGAAAAGTAGGGGTCCCAACACCGAACCCTGGGGTTCTACACCAGCTGTGAAACCCAGAGGGAGACTGCAAACCCCTCCAACCCTTGTTACAAACCCGATTTGACAAACCATTTTGGAGGATGTTTAGCATTTTCTCTCTAATTCCAAATTTTGATGGTTTATTAATGAGAACTGTCGTTTGTACAGTGTCGAATGCTTTTTGCAGATCTATTTGCAGATATTCCTGTTTGATAATGAAGTCAATATGCGAATTCTTCGAAATATAAGGTGCCTTTTGAACTTCGTTTAATACCGCATTTTTCAAAAAAGTTGGTTGGATAAATGAGATACCAACATTTTTTTTCAAGTAAACAATTTCAGAATTACACTGAATACTTTACGTTTCAAGTTAAAACCTCACTCATCCTCAGGAGGAAAAATATAAAAATATAAATTAACGCAATCAAAAATTATGGCAGGCTAAACTGTTATAAAAGTCATATTAAACCAGGACTAGGGAAGCGAAGGAAAAATAAAATTAAAGGAAAAAGTATTGGGACCGCCAGTACCAATAAGTTGAAGTGAGAAAAAATGGTTGCACCTCCTCTTAATATGGTTATTTCCGGGTTCCCCTGCTGACAAAAACAAGAGACTGAAATTTAAAAAAAAAATTAATATATTTCTTACATTCTCTGTTATTGGACAAGGTGTGCTGGTGAATACACTGCCAGTAAGTGCATAGATATGCAAAGCGTTTCAAGATACAGTCTGGTTCTAAATTGAGGGATTTGGTAAAATGTGGGTACCAGAGATGTTGCTTTGTTGTTTGTTTTTGAAAAACTAGACTAATGAGTTGGTTCGGTGTTTGTGTTCAAAGTTAGACTTGTGTGAACGACGGCTCTGAATAAATGGCCGTACTTGTTGGTTCATCACACATAATTTGATACATGGTGTTCTGATATAAATTTGGTTGGAACTTGCTTTCGCAGAGCTGGTTTCAAATTGGAGTGATTTTTAGTAACAAGTCGGATGTTCTGGGTGTGGATAAACGTGTGTAAGGGTTCCGTAACGCCCTGAATGCAAGGAGCTACCATACATGAGGCGCGTTGTTTTGGAGTGGGTGGGTGGAAAACTTTTCTTTTTTTTTCAAGATGGTGGCTATTTTAGCCCTCTTCTGCCACTTAGATTTTCCTAGACTTTTAGTATGCTGTTCAGCAGGTCTTTCTGGATCAGAAACAGCAAAGTTTTCTTCTATTACAATTTAGTTCCGGGTTTCGTCGTTTTTTTCACATGGATTGACTAGCCGATGAGTCACCAGTGAAGGACACATAGCCAAGTCTCACTGCTCACCATCCCAATGCTAATTACTATGAAAATTCTTATAGCAGAATACCAATGTGTTGACTTCACGACCAGGCCGCACTCATGTATGAAAATATTCTATAATTTCGAAGAAAGAACCACACCAATAAGTCTGCCACACCAGACCTACAATGCGGGCTCACTCTGCAGTGTTGATGCATAACTTGATGAGTTTTTCTGGCTGGATTCACTGTAAAGGGGTAAAGTACTTAGGCAACCATTCCTCTTTTACTCCTAAAAAAGGGGGTCCCCGAATTAGAAAAGAACCTGTGTGTGACTACAGAAAAGTTAATGACAAAAGTATCTTCGATTGGCAGCCTCCACAACCTAATAACCAGATTTTGGGTGTGAAAGGCTAAGTACTTCAGTGTCATAGACTTGAGCAAATAGAAGATCACCAGTCCAATGTTGTTCGTAAATCATCCAGCACTAAAAATCACCCTTCTGACCCACAACCCTCCTATAATGTTCGTCCACGTGATGGCCGAGGAAGGGTTGTGTGTGACATACTTTTAAAGGACACTGACATCTCTTTCAAGCAGATGGGTGGGGGACAAGACGAACCACTTTGTGGTCAGCCCTAAAGGACCACCTGTGGACTGAAGCTATGGATACAAGGATTAGATCAAGATGATGCTGATTTTAAGAATGCGACTACGTGGGCAAGGGACCAAACAGGACATAGGACGAAGATTTCTATGGAATTGGATCATAACCTAGGGTTGGTAATACGTTGTTTTGCGAGTTTGGATGGTTAATTAAAAAGGCACCCTCTGACAGGGGAATGTATCGCAAGTACATAAATCCAATAAAACCTTTAATTTTCGGCCAAATTAAAATCTTCTGGTCTTGATCACAAAAAAACATAAACACGGCACAATTCTGAGAGAGGGCGTACAGCTCTCAGATTTGTGCCGTGTTTACGTTTTTTTTGTGTGATTAAGGCCTGAAGATTTTAATTTGGCCGAAAATTAAAGGTGTTATTGCATTTATGTACTTGCGATTCATTCCCCTGTCAGTGGTGCCTTTTTTATTACCCTAGGGTTGGCTATGGCACCCCTGGTTTTCAGTCCCTTTTAGGAGACCAAACAGGTTAGACAAGGGGGCAGTTAGTTGACGTGCAGTGTACACACTCCCATATCACATAATTAGTTCTGTGTATATTTTTTGTTTTGTGTGTATGGACAACTTCAGGATGGAATGTAACCTACACCAAGGAATTGGTCACCTTGGGAGCAGCGTTTTTGACGGGAAACGGCCAGTCATTGTAGCTTCTGTCTCACCACACTTATTAAGACAAAGACTAAGCAGCAAATGGCATGCTGTCAGGGAATTTGGACCAACCATGGAGAATTAGTAAAGAAGCAGAACATACCTTGCAGGCAGAGCAAGGATCTGTGCAAGCTTCAGGACCACCAGGGTAAACAAATCCAAATGGTGTGTATCGACAGCATGACATCGTATCCATTACAGGTTCACAACGATGTAATCAGTAGGTTATTCACACACAATGTTGGACACTGCACTTCCACGCATGGCTCCGGCCAACAATACCCCTTGTGGTGTTCGTTGGTAGAATCTCCGGATTCTCAGGATTCACAACAATTCACACCACCTTGTTGGATTCGGGGGGAGGGTACATGCAAAAGTATTCAATTGGAGTGGCTGACGTTATTCATGATTGGCCTGCATATATTATATGACATTTATTGTGGAGCCCTGTCCCACACACCCCTAACCAAAACTACATCTACAAAAATTAATCGTGTGGAACATACAAATCGAAATGGCCAGCAGACATTGAGGTGTGCAACAAATGCCCAGCGACATGCAACAATGCAACAATGCAACAAAGTACAGGGGCGCACACCAACTTGCCCATCGCCAATACTGCTGCATCCGTCACATTGTTAGATAAAAGGGGTATCATTCCTGCATCAATCACCAGCGACTTCGTGAGTGTGGCAGCTCTACCCCTACCCACCAGTTCGGAGTGCTTCTGTGGTGACTACTCCCATTGCTGTGGTATACGAGCAACGCCATCCTACCCTCCATACTCAATCTTTTCTAGCTCTGAGTGCAAACCCCATGTGGCTTTCTGCACAGCCGGTGATGATGCCGGTTCAGCAGCATCCACCACGTCACATTGCCCCATGCGTCACCGAAGGTCCGGGGCCCATTTATCTCTGTATGTCATCTACATCTTCTATGACTGCCCATGCGAGCTCGGCTGCAACGTCCACCAATGCGTCTCTTGACGGTAAGGATAAATTGTGGCTGTCAACCACCACAGATTTGAAAGATTGAAAAATTCGTGGAGGTGACCTTTTGTTTTCCTTTGTAGTTTATTTGAGTACGAGTTATATGGTGGTACATTGCTCTAGTGTTGGGCTACATCCCACTGACCATTCAACATCTCCGGCTGGAAATGGAAATGTGTATATTTTACTGCCAATATAATAGTTTAACCCTTACATCACGGTTGTTCTGGTAACGGCAACAGGAGTAATAATGTGGACAATAGCAACATCTGAACAATGATTATAGACTATTCCTACAATGATGAACATTGATGGTACTATGTACTAATACTAATTTGCAGTATACATCGGTTTATAGTACTTGCTGCGATGTTTACAAAACGAATTGAAGACGAGAAGTTGGAAGAGGAGGAAGTGGTGCAAAGGGGAGTGTTGTCGATGCCCTGTAACAATTTCTTTTTGAAAGATAGCAATGAATAAGGCAGGGATCATTCGCTCTTTGCACAGTAGCAAAGAAAAATGCCGATTCTTTGGCAGGGTGAATGGTATTGTCGATGCTCTGATACCACCAGTAACAAACAAAATATTACGTAGCATTATTTTATTGTACGTTTTAAAATGGGTGTATTTCATCAAGTCAGTACAGCCTGATTGTTAGGGAGTCATCCTACTAATCTGAAAGTTGTGAGTTCTAATCCCGTCCAAACGACCAAAACGGATTATTCGTTTAAGATATGTAGTAGGTATGGCTAAGACTAGGCAGGTATAGCATAAGTGTTAATGATATACATCGCCTTCGTATGTGGTGTAGGGTTATAGAAATATTGAATTTACGTTTTCACATAGGTAAGTGATTTTAATTTTGCACAGAGAAAAAGAAAAAGAAAAAGCTTCCTTGCAAACGTTTAAGGCGGCCATGCTGAGGGAAGTGACGTCACAGATCACCTCCCACGTCTTGGATACGTAATGCACTGGGATGCGTAATTTCGTGGTAAGCTATCTGAGGTCACAAATTGTATTGTATAAATTAAGGGAAGTCATTTCAATTGATAAATGGAAGGACTGAGTAAAAAGCGGCTAATAGCCTGCATCCTATTGCATTAAAATAATAAATAATAATATAATAATAATAGTAATAATAATAGTAATAATAATAATAAAGTATCTAACTGCAAGTCAACAATCATCAGTAAGGGTCTAAAGGTTTCAGCGAGCATTAACCGCACCTGGTCGTCTGCCTGATGCAGCCCAAGGCCTTAACAGTAAGCAACTAAAGTTTTTAACAATATTCCAAACACTCAAAAGGATGACAATGCCGACATTGATAAACGACGTACACCGCATCCGACGACGACAATATTGAAGTGCACACCTCTATGCTCCAGTGATCACGAATGTAAAAAGTTGTAACCTAGCTTGCTCTCAGAAATTTTGGCCTAATTTTTAGTTTTCATTTTAACTTTGCAAGCAGCAACTGCGGAATTGCGTAGAGAGTAGGCGTATTCTTTCATGCAACATGGGGTCTAGAGTTCAAGTTACCATAACAACGAGGAATCTTTAAAATATTAGGCGCCGCCATGCTATTGTTTTTGTGTTGTGATATATACATGTCTTTCATATTATATAAACCGATTCTCATTCTATGGGCGATTTGAGATTCCCGTTGCTAGTGTAAAAGCCACTTTTGTCGCCATGCTGAAAGGAATTCTTCCAAGCATTTTATTTTTAATGAAGCGAATGTGACGTTTTCGAAATCCTTTTGTTTTTTTACGGTGACTAGCTTTCCTGTCGTGGTTCAATGCGACGATCAAATATTATTATTTCGTTGTGCTACGTTGAAAAAAGTTGTGAGCCATGAGGATGCAACGATGTTTTTATTTGCCGTGTTTTTAAAGTTCACTTTATTACCAGCAACACGGCGTATTCTTCGTCAGAATTCCTTAACTATCCAGGATACCAAATTCACTATTAGGGTGTGTTAGATTGATAAATTCAAAAAAGTGTAATTTATTCCACAGTAATTGATCGATTTACAGCAAATACGAGCACAGCAATACTTTTGGGTTTTTAAAGCGATGTGGTAAATTTCATTCAAACCTGAAGATTCGTTTCATCTCCATCCAGACTACAAAAGAGTAACCAACCAACAACCAACAATTTGAAATTTGGTGTCCGTTATGGGCTATACTTCGCTCACTCGCTCCGCCGATAATAACAAAACAAACCGGCAGACACGGGCCTCTCTTGAAAGCATTTTAATTAAATAACTCTGCATTTCATTCGATCTACACTTACTCTTTGTCAGAAAGGATACACATGTGTTACATCCAGCCATCAGCTTTGTCAAGGTGGAAATATTCCTCCTTGACCAAGATTATGACTGGATGTATGTGATTGTGTATCCTCTCAGAGGAAGAGAAAGTGTGGCTCGGAAATTTATTTATTGAAAAAACAAATTAAATGTACTTGCAAGAGAAGCCCGTGGCTGCCGGGTTCTTTTGCTTTGTACCGTGAATATTAACTTAAGACTGATACAATACCATCCTCGTGCTCGTGCGATTTCGCCACCCCTTGATCTTTGGACTGTTCCGTTTCTCGCAAACGATCAATTATTTCTGGATAACCGGGTCTACTTCACGGATATCTATTACTTAGTCCCCTTAGCCGTTGCCTATAGCGGAAGCTACCGCCGGAAATAAGTCAGCCGAATATTCGTCCTATTTTTGTTCGGCTAGCCATTAAAGACCCCTGTTCACCATTTCGATAACGTTGCCCATATTCTAAACACAGCATCCACGTTCCAAATTCTCCGTTATCCAATAGGCTGATGTGGGTCACGTGATCTCGTTTTAGATATGAAAATCGTTGCGAGTAATGTTGTTTTATTTTTTATTTACTGCTATTTTTCTTTATATTGCTCGAAGATTACACGGTGCTGCATCTAAGAGTTGAAAAGGTGAAAAGGCGTCTCTAACCAGCCACCACCAGAAATTATACTAGGCAGCCGTATTGTAATTTTTATTTGGTTAAATTTCAAACTCAGTCACGATTCGCTTTTGTGTTTGGTAAACAGGGTCACTGGTATTTTGAAACTTCTAAACCAGCATCTGAAGTATAAACTTGGCACTCACCAATCACGGAATCGTGCGAGCGATAACACTGGATATAACCGAATGTTCCCTCCCATTTATTTTTTAGGTCGGGTTCACGATCTGTATACCCTATTAGCTATTCGCTGCCTGCCGGCTTGAGCTGGTCACGTGACTACAACTTCCTGCTAGCTGCAGGGCACACACTATACCCTTACTGCTAGAAATGGAAACCAGGAGTGACACTCGCACGATTACGCCGAAATTTTGACGTTAGCTTTAATATCTAAAACGGATGTCAAATCAAGCTATGATTTATTGCATTCATGTCTTACGTAAAAAAATTGTGGTATAAAACTAAAACCAGCATACATAATGAATGTTTTAGCTTACAAAAAAGTTGTATATTGCTGTCATTTTAAAGTGGCACTACCACCGATTGAAATACAAACGTAAATACTATAGTGTCATCTAGCGGCAGTGATATTGTTAACGTTTACAACTTATTCCCAGGTGCACGAAGACGGACCAAATTTTCCTCAATAGCGCTAGATGTTGCCAGATTATGCTTACTTTCACTCAGTGGTAGTGCCATTTTAATATAATGAAAAATTAGCGCTGGGTAAGCCGATAGCTGCTGAAATTGACTTAAACCCATAGCGACCAAAAATTAATGGGCTAAGATCGGCTCGCCGAAAACAGGTCCAAGATTTGCATTAACCAGTCGAATAACTTAAAATGTAATGGCATTGCTGTTGTGCGATAATCACGTTGGCTTTTGAGCAAACTCGAAAGATGTTAACTTCGTCATAGCCAACAAAAATTGAAAGGGAAAATTAATTTCGTTATTTGCAGCGTTGTACTTCATAACGATGTGATTACGTGAGAAAGTGAAATAATTACCAGTACTTAAAACAAATTAAAAAAAAATCCTTTAAGGTTAGAAACATTATCAGCAAAGTAATAAGAGGCTGGTTAATGACTGCAGTCTTAAGGCTTTTCTGTTGCGACCAGTACACTGTCCCTGATTTTTTTGTTGTTGTTCTGAATTTTGTGACTAGGGTGCCTTCACCCTATTTCTTTTGTTGTTTTAAGTAGGTTTTCAGTCATCTTTGTATACAGTAGGAAGTTAGTGGTATCAATTTGGTTTCATTTCCTATCGCATTGCTGCTTATATGAAGCAATAAAGTTTATTATTATTCTTATTTAAAAAAAAATTAATAATATTTGTTTCTAATAAACGTGGAAACAGGCTTTGAGCTTGCTTCGTTTACCCTTTTCTTCTTTTATTTACTACTTGCATTATTTCTATTGTAGAGGCCAAGAAGCAACGTTGCTTTTCCTCCTTGTATGTATGTTTGTGATCTCTAGGTCACCACTGAGAAAGATTGAACAGCTACTTAGCTCAGCTGGAGCCTGCAGCCAGAACCTGCCCCGGTAGCGCAGTGGTTAGAGCGCCCGGCTAGTAAACGGGAAGTCCTGGGTTCGAGTCCCAGTCGGGGCAGTTGTCTTTTTTTTCTTTCTCAGATTAGTGTATTGTGTATCCTCACAAGACCAGTCTTTAAGGTAGACTGTTTGCTTCATTTGCTCTGTACCTTGTGAATTCTTCTTTATTTACTACTTGTATTATTTCTAGTGTAGAGGCCAAGAAGCAACGTTGCTTTGCCTCCTTGTATGTATGTTTGTGATCTCTAGGTCATCACTGAGAAAGATTGAACAGCTACTTAGCTCGGCCGGAACCCGCCCCGGTAGCGCAGTGGTTAAAGCGCCCGGCTAGTAAACGGGTAGTCCTGGGTTCGAGTCCCAGTCGAGGCAGTTGTCTTTTCTTTCTTTCTCAGATTAGTGTATTGTGTATCCTCAAAAGGCCAGTCTTTAATGCAGACTACTTGTTAGGTTTTGGGCTTATTGCAGACCTAGAAAGAGAACTAAAATTTATTTTTAGTTTATATTTACAGTATGTTAATTTGAATGAGTTTACCATTTTCGTTAATGTTTCTTAAAACTTGGGTGTGCACTCAGTGCACATTAACATAGTTCATATTTGAAAATTTTGTTGTCCGTTATGTGATACGCTTTACTCACTTCTTACCGCTACTTGCAATACTGTAAATTGTTAATGCCATTTAAAAAAAAAAAAATTCTCTGGGCAACCACACAGTTCTTTTGAAAGCCTGTTCGAAGTCGTTCCATCAAGACTGGCGGCAAAACCGAGGGGGTTTTCACAGTTTTCAAACCACACTTTGAAAACTGTGAAATTTATTGGGTTTGATATTCCTGTAGCAGTAGCACCTATACATCGTTGCGGGAAAAAAAATCTTTCGCAATAATAACAAAATAGTTTGAAACATAAACTAAGGAATTTACACGTTAATTATAAGTTCAGAGCAATTAACAATAATAGGATGGTCGTCAAGCCAATGCCCTCAACGCACAGGCAAGTGAGCTCTGCACAATTAAGAAATGCAAAGGTCATTAAGTAGAATGAAGCATTGGACTCCTTTCAACAAGAAAATAAAAACTGAACCAGGGAAAGAGGAAACCCTGTTAACGTCAACATAAACACTCGAGACAACAATGGTTGTGCTGATTTTTTTTTTATTACAGTGTAAGGAGTTATTTTCATTCCAGTTTTCATCCAAATACGATAGATGAATGACCTGAAAAAGAAGAGAAAATATGAACATTCACAATTTAAGGCTGTGAGAAAACTTGGGGCATCTTTGATTTCAACAATGCAAGAAGAATGTCCGATTATTTTTTGGCTTCAATTACATTCGCTGTTGTCGCGTGAG
>JAHWFP010227974.1:13852-30758 GCA_023313725.1 Lithobius niger
CGCTGTTCTCGCGTGAGGTACCTACTATTGGTTGGGGGGGGGGGGGGGGGGAAATTTAGGCCAAAATAAAATCATTTGACAATTTTTGGTATTGAACGTAAATCCTAAATTTGATAACATCACGTAACTTGAAACAGAAAGCAAGCTTACAAATAACGTTTTTAATTATAGGGCAGTTGGCGTAGTAAGGCCAGGTGTTGTTGTGCACTAATAATAGTAATTCAATGTCATATTTCACCAACTAAAAATTATTTGAATATTTTGAAACTGGAGTATCATTATGATTTAACCAATATTTTAGAACTTGACAAATTATCTTAACTTCGTCTGAAACTCCTTTATCCATTGCCCCAATTTCCGGCCTATTGTTGTTATTGTTGTTGTTGCTGTTGTTAGTCAAGCCTACAGGCCACAAGTTTTAAGGAAAAAAATTAGATTTTTTTTTTGTAGGTGGCCTTCATGTCTTGGATTTGCTTTTTGGCAGTTTCAGATTTTTAGTACTACTCTGAGAGTGTGAAAAAAAATTATAAATTGTGATTTTCCGTGCTGCAACACATACTAAAAAAAAGACACTCAAGCTCGACGCATAAAACGTTAAAAACAGTGTCTTTTTTAACAATACATAACGCATTTTTTAACCATTCATACTAAAAAAAAGTCTATGCAGAAACACCCAATACGAAATGACTCTGCTTGTCGTGCAGTTAAAGACAAACGCATGAACCAATTCGAATGAAATTTGGTAGGTTCATTCTTTGAAGATAACGTATGTAGAAATATGAAAAACTGGGTTTTGCCTTTTAATATCTAAACTCTTGTCTTCAGATTGAACTCAAACAGGTCATGTATGATTTTTAAGGTTGAACGTTTCGTGAAACTTCAAAATGGCTGATCAAAATAGTGTCCAAAAAGAGGTTTTGGTCTATTGGAAACCTTTCATTAGATTGAAAGCTATCAGTTGCGAATAATAATCAGAAATGATTTTTTGTCAAGCATTCAAGAAAGTAGGCCTAAACTAAAAGTACAATTATCGTTACTTATAACTATAATTATAACATTGAGTGCATCAGCAATCGTGTTAGTTCATCCCGGCGGATTGTTCTAGCCAAGCTTGGTATACTCATCTGGTTGAATATATAAGCTGTTCAAATATGGCAATCTACCATATACTGCTGCCAGGTTTCTATATTAAGCCGACCAGTAATAAAACTTCAAGTCTTGAAGCTGGATTATATAGAACTACAGAGAATGAAAGAAGACATCCTGCATTTATTTCCTGCATAAGGTGCTGCTTTTCATGGTATTTTTGAAAGTGTCTTCTGGTGTTATTCATTATTTGGGTATAATACGAAGATATCGTAACTAAATTACCATTATATTTTTTAAAATTGTTTTTGCTCCTGCACAACTAAGCACACATTTTAAATAGTAAGTCAGAAAAAACAGTTCAACTGTTTTCAATTTTAAGTAGGGTCGCTCTTACGTCTGACTTAATGATGTAAGGTGCATCCAGCCGAAAGTATAGGTGCATTACAGTCCTTATGCAGTTCATCAAAGTCTTGCACTCATTGGTCGACGCTAATATAAATTTATATGACCATAACTCATGTTTAAGTTTTAAAGATAGATTATTGGAAATATATTTCGAACACTCCACTGACACTATATTACAGCGCAGATGCATTCTATAGCAGGCAACCTACCAAGGACAGAGTTTTGTTTGAGGGTCGTTTTAACCAAGGCACACGTTGCCAGCAATACCCTGGATCCACCTGGTGTATCGAGATACTTCTGTGTAAACTCCTGGGTATCCACGGGCTGCACAGCCAATGCCAAAGGAGGTTGCTCCAATTTGAACGAAACCACTGTTCGTCTGTGCAAAAAGAGGTCCACCAGAATCTCCCTGTAAGAAAAATTAACTGAAGTTGATCAGCAGGAAATACGAGAATGAAATTCTCAGTTCACTTTTTTCGATACCAACACTTTTTTGTGTGTGGGGGGGGGGGGGGGATGTGTATATCCTATACTTGAATTTTTATATTCTTATTTTTCGGTTTAGCGGTCGACCTTCCTTTTTTCGATTTAGCGGTCGACCTTCCTTTTTTCGATTTAGCGGCCCCATCTACGACTCGCGGACACTCTTTAAAACTTTCTCCGCCTAAATTCTCCACGGAGTGTAGGAGATCTTTTTTCGATGTTCGCGTCGTCAGCATATGGAACTCCCTCCCTGAGCACGTTGTGTCACCACCATCCATATCAATTTTTAAACGACGTCTGTCTCTTTGCCCTTTGAACAAGTTTCTGAAACGAACTTACTAACTCTTAGGGACAGTGTAAGAGACATGCCCTTCTGTGTCCTCCCCCCACTTGGGGGTAAACTGATTATTATTATTATATTATATTATTACCACGTTTTTATTATTTTAATGTTGCCAGGGAACCTAACTGTAGAGTTACAGCTATGGTCCTATGTAAGTATGCAGTGAATACTTATACTCTTCACATGACTACTAATTAATCAAGAGTCGGTGTAAGCATCCAATGTACACTAATATCAACAATGGTCGGGATGAAAGTAGGGTGATAATTTCTCTTAATGGCCTTGCAACGATTACATGGTTGCATCTTGTCATGATGAAAGGTTGTAGTAAGTGTAGGACATCACCTACCGTTCGAGAAGTGAGGTGAAACAATGACCAGACACGCAGCATCGAACCATTGTTGCATCTCGCACGAGAATGCTTGGTGATATCCTTTTTTTATTTACCGATTACAACATGTCAGCCTGTTCTGATTGTTAAGCATGCACTTGGTGATTGTTGCGCAATTCCGAAATCCTCCTTCGTCAAACAAGGGAAATAAGAACTTGTTCCATCACCCAACATCTGAGCTCCTTGTTAATTGTAAAGCACTCATTTGTTAAGCACACTTCGTTACCCAATTCCGAAAATAAAGTTTGTGGAAGCAACTTAAGCCATCATGAAGACTTTCTAAAACTTGGTTTACCTCTCTGATAACAGCAGCAACCACACTTCGAACATTCAACATTGTACGCCGTTGGGTGATGGTAAATGCTGTGTTATTGTACCATCTACGCGTGCTTTCTAAGCTTACCATCTAAGTTTATGCAATAGGTTTTTCATAAATAAATTTAACTAATTAAACAACAAAGAAGAAGGATGAGATCTCTCAACCCAGCTATCCAGGGATGAGATATTGGTACACGATGAAGTAGAGCCCGTAGTTAGAGCGTTCAAAACCACTATCATTACAAACGCCATTGTTGCTTTGTTAAATTAGGGCTAATGTGTTGAAATCTGTAAATATGAAGAGTAATTATGATAACTTAGGTAACTGTACTTTTTCCGAAAATTTTCAGTTGTTAGTTGCAGTAGTATGTTGACCCTTCTTATTTTCCCGGCGCTTAACTTTGGGTTTAGTCGGTCATGATAAAGGAGAGAAACTAGCATTTATCTGTTCTATTGTTACTACTTGGTTAAACATTTCGTGGAAGAAAAACGACAACAGCCAAATTATACTCAGAATGTAGTCCAGCAAATCTCTCTATGAACTTAAGCATCATTCAAGTGACGGAATTCAATCAGCAAATTCATCTTCGTCTAAACCTCTATACCATATACTTTCGCCATTATGTCCACTCGTCTCCTGGCATAAAGATTAATTACTGAACCCATTATTGAGCTCAGAACCGGGACAAAGTTCCCATTCGATGGAATGGGTTTGGTTACAGGCAATTACGAAATATAAATCAATATAAAGGCTTGAAGAAAAAGAAATAACTCCGAATGCCGAATACGTCCATATCCGCTGTGTAATGACTCATGCTCACATGCATTTTGAACCATTTTTAAGCATTTTATTTGTGCATAAAATAGATTTCTTTGCAGATAGTCATGTATACGATGCCATCACTGAAACAGTGTAATAAAATCTGTCTCTGTATTACCAGTTAGCCATGAGTGATGGCACAAAATACGCACACTTTTGCATAAGGGCGTAAGAGATTTAACACATTATCACATGCAAATCGTACAATCAAAGAAGCAAGATGGTGGCCTTTGTGTACATTTTTGATTCAGATGTACCGTAAGGTTGTTTACTTTTACCTATTATTCTGTCTACTTGAAACGTAAATTTTTTGGCACAGTCCCTAGGTGTCTAATAATCAAAAGATAATTCAGTAGTCGAAAATAAATTCAAATTCTATAGTCGTACGTGGTAGATTTAGCTTGGTTGCGAAATAGCATGGTGGTGTATCAGAAATGACTGAAATTTTAACAACACCTGCCTGCACCCATCTAAGTTAAAATGAAGCATGTCATAGGCGAGTGATGGACCTGTTCCCACAAATCACTGTAAAAAAAATTGACCAAGTGAGCTAACTGAATGAGGTTCTGTTTTTACTTGATATTTTGGCAATTCGCCACGTTTGTCCACATGTGTATGTCTGTCTTGTTTTTACGTAGTCAAACACATGAATAGATTCGAATGAAATTTGGAAAGTGTATCCTTTGAAATAAGCCTGAACGACCTACTGACTTAATTTTATACCTATTGTTAAAACTCCAAATGGTGGACCAAAATAATATTAAAAAAAACGACTTTGTCTTGGAGTTTCTAAATCGTTCATCGTACTGAATACAAACTGGTTTTGAATATGCGGAATAACACATTCGGCATGAAAGGTCCAATTCAGTTTTGTAAAAATTCAATATGGCGGCCCAAACTTGAGTCCAAAGCCCGGTTTACAGTATCGTTGTAGCCAACTGAATGAAGCTAGTTGAATGAAATTTGGTAGGAATATTCTCTGAAATAAGACTGAACGCGTTCGATTTTATGCCTGTTGCTACAAATTCAAAATGACTGACCAAAATGGCGAACAAAAATAAAAGGTATTTTGCTTATATTTTCAATATCATTCATCTTATTGAAAAAAAAACTGGTTAGGTGTATTCAGAAGGACGTATTTATCAATGGGTATGGGGATGATTTAGAAAACTGTAGGTTCATCACGTCACTCAAATGAAACGTAGGTGTTGGTGGCTTGCTGTAAAGTTGGTTTACTGTAAAAATCTGCTGTTGACCTTTTTCGACTTACCGTCTTAATTAATTACAGCGATTTGTGTTTATTTTTATTTTGTAATGAAAGAATGACGTAAAAAATAAATGTTTCTATCGAGATTAACTGTTAATGTGCAGAAAGACTCTTATCAAGTTTGTTTGCAGTAACTTATCACACCCATGAATAAACCAGCTGCTAATGCTAGCAGGAAACTAAAACTCTTTCACTTCACCATCATTTAAAATTGTTTTGTTTCTATTTCGATTCCATTTCGGTGTATTTTATTGATATTTTAGGCATTGTGTTGTTCGATAACCTGTCGGTTTTATTGCTTATTTATGGCTAAGAAACATGAAATACCATAAAGCTCCAAAATTAAAACAAGTATAACGTTCGTCTTCAAAAGCATAAATTTCGTTGATGATCATTTCCTTGTCATGAAATCTGTAGAAAATCGGAATGAAATAGAAAACGTTATCGTGTCCTAAACAGATTGGCAGACACCGGTCAATCTGCCAAACCACTATTTGATCAGAAAAACCACAAAATACGCAAAGCACAGTCACCAAGTTGAAACTTGAAAATGTTGTATGCGGGATATTTCTGTTTGCATTAATTATGAAATGATTATTCGAATTTATCGCCCTTGTTTATACTCCCAAGTGGACCATTAGTGCTAGATGTAACTTTTTTAAGTTTACTATTTTTTTGGATATTAGCAAAGTCAGCAACAACATGAAGGTTACTGGTCGCCCTCTCATTCCATTCACGAAGCAAAACAATATTTAGCTTTTATGTTTAGCTTACCTCTCACATACAGTTCGGCAAGACATATATTTTACTTCTACGTGTGGCATAGTTATTAAAATAAAAGTTAAGGCACACTATTGTGATCCCTAAATTGTTTAAACCCGAAGTTGGAAGGACTTTAATATTTAACAAAATTTGTGAAAAATAGGACTCAGTTTTTCAGTACTCAAAATTAAATATTGGCTCCAGAAAAGAGGTCCGAATTTTCACTTTTTTTTTAACTTGGCAAAGTGGGTGAGAACATTCTACATCATGCTCTTTTTATTTGTCCACCCCACACGAACTGTCCGAATTATCCCATCTGACTGCCTTACACTGGTGTATTCCTGAAGAAGTGAAAACAAATTGAAACTGCAATTTAAATATATGCTTATAATACAAGTTCTCAGCACCGATGTAGTGGGTGGGCCCAATATGAATAAGTTCAGTCTTACTTGGCATGTGTCTTTGGTTCCATCGGTGAATCCAGCGCACAGCATCACATCGTCGAAGTACTGCATTCCCCTAGCGCGATAAGGACGAGAGCAAGTAGCATCGGGCAAAACTGGAAGTGTTACTTCACGCAAGACGGAGCTTCCTGGACGATCTAAACAAATCAGTAACAAAAATGAAAAGAACTCTAAAACGAACAGCCAAAACTAACTGTATCAGAAAGACTGGCATGAACCTAGTCTACTGGACTTTGTCTTCACGTTCGAGGACTGGTGAAATGCAAACCAAGAAATAATTAAAGAAACAAATAATAATCCCTGGTCATTCGAGTAAAACTAACTGGCTAAAACTAACTAGTAAAACTAACTGGTAAAACAAACAAACTAATCAATTTTTACATTGTTCGCCAACCAACAATGATATTTAGGAGGAGTCTTCTCTCCAAAATTTTAGCCATAACCTGGTCGTAATTGAACCGTCGGAATGTCTAATTGATTAAAAAAAAATTACAACGCTTGTGTTCCAGTATTACAATGAAGAAAACTCTTTGCTTTGTGCCTGGAATATGTAAGTATACAGTACAGGGCTTATTTTTGAAAAAAAAAACGTACTTTCAGAAAATATTTCGGTACATCCATTTAAGTACATAAAATCTGTAATTACGTTCAACTTAAGGTATAGTTAAATGTTGATATTTTAAAATAAAATATATCAATTATTCTCCTGATCTCTTATATTGTCTTATAATGCACTCTTTTGGATGCATATCTAACTTGGAATTGAACAGGTTAGCCAATTAAAGTTTTTTTGTAAATCTAATACCATTTAAAGGCAATAATCACACCAGTAAAATTGTAAAACAAAAATTAACTGCAGCTTATTTTGAGGGATGGTTTATACTGTCGCTTTTTGATGCGCACCCAGAGTTAGCCATGGCACCAGAAGGAGAGAGGGTCAATTTTACTAGGTAATTCCTATCGGAAATCCTAGGTTCTTTGACATGCCACAATTGACATGAGCACGAGACATGACAGGGCCCTTCTCTGCCCGAAAATGCCAGGGGTGGCTGAGGCCGGATTCGAATCCGGGACCTCCGGTACAGGAGACGGCCATGCTAACCATCAGGCCACTTAGCCCCACGACCGGTTTAAACTGTTGGTTAACAGAAGAAAAATATGAACCTCACTTTTTTCTTGATGGCAAAAGGTGCTTTGTAGCTGTTAATTTGCTAATGACAATATTACTTACAACATCAGGTACAATAGTATAGATGAATACCAACGATGAATAACTAACTGTATTGTGCAGACAACCTAATACAGTATTGGTACAACTAAACACAGTCTTTACACTTGTGGAAAAGATTTGCTTTGGACGAAAACTACACACTGTATGGCGAAGCCAAGAATGACGTCAACTAAGCGAGTGCAGCGAGGAAATTATTAAAAAAGTTAGTTTCAAAAATGTCAACAGCAAGCAAATGAACGAGTAAGTTTAGGTAAAGCATAATGATTTTGAATCGAATGATTCTAATCAGCATCATCCCATTTGAATGTAGCGTCAAGTGTGTAGCAGTAGCTTACTGACTTATTTCTAGAGTAATATTTTCTCATTGGATTGTTTATGAATGTATTTTTTAATACACCCATTCTCTTCCTTCCTGTAAGATTACGTCAATACAAATAAATACTGAAATCGCAACGATGCTGATTTAGAATTCGGATCTGGAATGTATCAAAACCTTGTCAAAAGCAAATTGTTATCGGTGCAAACGAAGTATGATAATAAAAAAAAGTAAAAAAAAACGTATACTACCAACTTTTCTTCTCCTGTAAGTTTGTCATGTTGGCTTAAATAAACACAGATGCAAACGTATTTACGTTTCCTTATATGTCAGACACCCTGAACGGGGTATCAAACCCACGACCCTTGCAGCCAAAGTCCAAGGTCCCACGGCTAAGCCATACTGACGTCAGTAGTGCCTTTATCTATGGCTGTATGTCAGTATGGGTCAGTGGTAGGACCTCGGCCTTTGGTTTCAAGGGTCGTGGGTTCGCCCCCCCCCCCTCCTCCCTCAGGCTGTCTGACATATAAGTACAAAAGGCAACGTAAATAGGTTTGCATCTGTATTTATTTAACCCTTCAGATCCGAATGGCTTTCCGTCCTGTTTAATGTCATCTTGGGCGACATCAGGTTCAGGTTTGACACGTTAAAGGGAAAATCTGAATTGGTGTCGTCAGTTGGAGATTGTTGTTACTGTTTAAAAACTTGCTGATAGGATTATCCTTACTGTACTGTTTTACACGGTGGAAATTTGGTGGCATTTTACTCTTCTTGGAGTTGGGTATGAAATACTTATTTCTAATTTACTCACTGGAACCGAGTTGTCCCCATCCCGCTGCCTTGGCACTGACTCTTTCAAATCTGGCTCCTTCTCGTGGTAGGCAGATAAAGTTGACTTGGTTGTTTGCGCGCACGGCTTGGTTCAGTTTTAGAAGGGCAATATCACCATATTGCGTGTTTTTGTCATAACGATCAACACTTGCCTGTAAATGCAAAACAAGAATGAATGAAAATAACTTTAAAACGTTAGAAATATTGTAACAAGTATGTAAATGATCATAACTTCCGGTTCTGGTTGGAGTAATGTTATAGATTTGGTGAAACTGGTGACGTATTCCTGGTTGTTGAAAATCTACGCTATGAACATAATGTAAGCCATACAGAGCTTGCTAGTATTCAAACACGAAGTTTTCGTGGATTCTCCTCAGTGTACTGCAGTTCGGGAAAGGGACGAAAGGGTTCACTGATGACTGAATTTGACCCCATCATTGTTGAGTAAAGAAATGATTATGAACTTATTACAAGGAAGCACTGGTCATGGAAAATTGCTAAACAATAGCCAAAAAATAGCAAAGTACTGAAACGTAGGAGACCCATGGTCCCCTTTGTGCCTTGCTTTCGTGTTGACCAAGTAATGGCTGATTAGCTTTGTGTGAATTTTATGTAATTTCATGCCATTTTTTAAACATTTTTTTGTGTCCGTATTTGTGTTAGTATCTTTTGCAGCCTTTCTGATGAAAAGTGAGCACGCCTCGTTTTAAAATTAAAATCCGTGCTGGCATTTTTAAATTATTTTAATGCTAATAGAATGAATCACATTCGTCATGCTATATGCTAATTGTTGTATTAGGCTTGGTTTCTCCAATTGGGAGCCTTGACGTATTTGCCATAAGGCCAGGAATAGTTTTATAAAATATTAATTTTAAGAGTACGGGTGCAGGGCTGCTTAAATGACTCAAATATAGTTAAAAACTATTGGTAGCCTAGCAGTTTTACACTGAACCAATCAGTTTAAATTCATATTACTTCCAATAAAAAGCACCTAACATTTCTTCATTGTAACCAGGTGCTGCAACTTAACTCAAAAAGCAATTAATGCTACTAAACTAGGAATACTAGAAATACTATCCACATCGTTCACTTTGCTCACGCTATTGGCAATGAGACAGGCTTCGTATAATTTATTCGATCTGCAGAGCAATTCGTTCATATCATTCTTTCGAATGTTGTCTGTATATGAATTGCAGTTCATATACAGCAAATAGGTTTTTTTCACGTTGTAATGGCTTGCTGTACACGAAAATCGTACGCTGTTCGCTCAATCGATTCGCCTCCGTACTTACAAAACGCATTTTTCAGAGCATTTTTCCACATATTTGAGAGTCGAAGTGATGAAAGTAAGCCTATTGAAAGCGTAATTTAACTATCTTTCGTGGTGCTACCCTCGTTTTCGTATAGGGTCCTTACTTTCGGATGGCTGACGTACAAACAAGCACGCACATCGTATACTTTAATGATGTCTATTATTACTATTATTGTTATTTTTTTTATGCTTGCTGGTTTTTCTTACAAAAACCATCAATTTGTCCTATGCCTATTAGGTTTGTTTTGCTGCAAAGTGAAAGCAAGACTAAAAAGGAAGCATTTTAGTTAAGCTTGCTACGCGGATTTCGCGGGAAAAACAAACACTGCAAAAATGTTAAGAAACAACATCAACGCTGGAACAAAAACATATCTTACCTGAACAGCTTTAACTCTCACTTGACCAGTTTCCTGACTTTGTGTATTATGAGCACCAAGCAGAATATCAATGTTGTCAGCGATTCGTCCATTTCTGTGGAAGAACAAAGAATAATATAAATTATTAGCTATAATAAATTTGCATACTCTCTAACTTTATAAAAATATAAATATTATTATAAATAATAATAAGAACATAGGAATTATTTATCCAGACCACTATGCAAATGGCAATATTTTCATTCACTTTGTCAAGTCTTAAACCATCTTCGAAATGGATGGTACTTTTTGAGCCATCATAGTTTGTAACATTATCGTACGAAGTACCATAATAAATACAGTTATAGAAAATAAAATTACTAATAAATAATTTGATGCTTAAAGAAAATTTCGAAATTACATCAACAAGGAAACGTATCAGCAGAACAGCAAAAAAAAAAAAAAAATAAGGATCAAACGGTAACCGAATCTTAAATTATTTCCAATGTATGATTTTTACCGTTGTGCTATAGGGCAGCGTCAAGTGACGTCATATTGCCTACGGGATAGCATCTGGAGGGCATACTACAAGGGGCACAAGATCAAAATGTAAGGGAAAACAACGGCATTTCTAGTCAAGACAGTGCTTTCAGAGCAGATCTCTGAGGCTTAAAATAACGTTGTTTTCTCCAACAACAAAAATCGCAAATAAACGGCTTAAGATATCCAGTCTAATAGCATTGGCTTCAGTAAGACACCCTTCTTTTTCCCGTCCAGTGCCCCTTGCATCTAACCCAGTTACCGGCTCCACCATAGAGTTATATACAATAATACTACGTTATGTTATTACCCTATTGTGTTTTCTTGTTAGCCTGTATAATTTACAATGATATTTTGTACACTGATTTAACACGCTAATGATAATCCTGGTTCGTACTACTGTATGACGAGATTTCAAAACGTTTTACGAAGGTTAATGTGTAGATTACAACCAAGGCTGAGTAATTTTATACGCATTGTTACGTAGCAAGATTACCACTGATAATTTTTATTTTGTTATCTCCTCGGTCCTGTAATTACAAAAGAAATCACCCCCGTTAAGTTGTAATTATTCATCGATATTCTACGGTAAATACCTCACAAGGTAGTTAACTAATTTTTTCAACCTTCGTGCTGATTAGTGTCCGCCTAAATAGCACTTGGTTTAAAAAAATCATCGATAACTATCGTACCTCTATGGGTATTCCATTTAGTGATTTTCCCACTTACAGTTGATCAAAAGAGATCATGTATTACACCTGATACCAAAGTAACATAATGGTTGTAATGGGAGTGATACATCACCAAGTCGTAAATTAAAATTGTTATGACTTCCACCCATTAGATGAGAAATACGGAATTAACGAAATTAAATTTTTACATTTGTTCACCCAATCCTTTTTTTCTCTGTTGGTTAAACATAAAAACAACAGACATCGCTACTTAAATTTCCATTTAAAATCTGTGTTGCAGTCGTCGCTGGTGTCTGTATACTCTTCATATTAAAAACGTAACTGTTAATTTAATTTTGCCTAATTTTAATAGTTAATCTTTATGCCTTTTTTTTGTGAATTAAAAATGTTGGGAAAAGATGTTTGAAAAAAATAAAGCACGATTTCATGCAGATATAAAAAAAATTTCTGTTGAACAGTTCTCGTGCTTTTAAGAAATGGGTTATTTTAACTTTAAACCATTCAACTCCTTTCCATCCAATTAAATACGATTATTGATTTTTTATTAGCACTGTGGTGCTAGATCAGAATTTCCCTGACAGAAATTTGCTCTTTTGATCGTGTATACTAAATTCGTCCAATCCCACCCGATTTACAGTGGTAAAACTTCAGTAGCTTTCGAAAGCTACTGTGGTGTTATCACTGTAAGTCGATATTCATTGGTTAAATTTGAAACTATATCAGTAAGAGAATATCCTGTCGCTTTCATTCGTCGATGAAGAGCAAAACTCAACATGACTAGCACTATCCAGTGTTGGTACGCTTTCGAGCATCACTCGCTTCAACCGTTAGGGCGCGTATACGCAACCAGTCATTCTCGCTCGCTGAATGCTATTTGCTAGTCAACTAGTATTTATTTATGATTAGTTTCCCCGTTGCTACTAAATGAATATGGTGATAGAGAACAAATCGTATGCATTATAAATAACAACACGGATAAAGAACAAAGTGCTACAGTACTTTTAAACATTGCTACAAGATTGTTGTCATTTAACGCTATTTCTAAAATTTGCTATTTGCTCAAAGTACAGCTTCAAGCAATGATGAAACGTCGGTAGAATAAACAGCTTCTCGCAGCGAGAATTCAAAATCCAACACGGCGTCTATTTCGTGGCTATCGAATCGAAGACAAACCATCGAATGCCGGCATACAAAAAAACAGTCCGTCGTCTTATACTGCAGTAAAAATTGTTTTCTTGTTGTCATAAATCGACGCTCAAATGTTGCAAGCATCGTACGCCGTGTCACGAGGCACGACGAGAAGATTTGCGTCTGCGCCGTTGCCGTGGTCACTAATACACATAGACAATCGAAAGCCGCATACTCCGGTAAAGGCAAGAAGCAGCCATCAGATTTAGTATTGATCAAGTAAAAGCTAGTGAGCGAGAAAACTGTCATTGCGTAAACGAGCCCTTACAGTGTCAACATGTTACGATACGCATGTTGCATTCATTTAAAATAAATCTAAGTTTTTTCTTGCCACTGTGGCAATCGTTTGCATAACCTAGCAAAGGATGCAGTCTACCGCTGCCGATGGCGAAGGTTGGCCGCGTCGTTAGGCCTTACGTCACCTAGCAACAACTTCAGAGCAATTTATTGTTTTGTAATTTATTACGCTTCACTGTAGTACATATTTGATTTTTGTTGGCTTACTCTTGCAATATTATGAAAAGTCAAAATATTTACTCCATTGACTAATTTATTATTGCGTAATTGTTAAAGTAAAAATGTGTGCGCCGATGAGACATTTTTCTGTGGCGGCGAATATAAATTTTATTCCCGGCAGCCGTGGTGCAAGTAGGCGCACCGATATTTGGAGGGAGGCAGCGAATATCATATTTTGTAAAAATTCTGCATTCGTAATTTAGAGTGCTGAATAACAAAAAAAAAAATAACCGAGGAATTCTCTAACTAAATACCCAGCGAGCTATTGAAAATATCAAATTTGTTTTCAACACTCGTGATTTTGCCCATTAAACTCACTTGTGTTATTTATTGGCAGATAATTTCCGTCGTGCTTCGCACTCGTGAAATTAATGTCTGCCCTGCCTAAATAGCACTCGTGCGTTTATAGAGGCAAAACACTCGGGTTGAAAACAATTATCGATAATTTCCTTAGCTGTTGTTGGGATATTACATATGATAATTGTATCAAATATGGAGAGCTCACATTTAGGGGGCTCTTGAAGAGGTCTACACACATTAACGTTATCGTGAAGGCTGCCCGTACCCGAGCAATACTGACCTGCCGTTATTTTATATCACAGGATGTTATCCGTTCTTGTCTGTGCTTTTAAGACATATGTAAGGCCAATCTTTGAATACGCATCGCCAGTCTGGTTGCTCTACCTGATTAAGGATATTGTCTTGATCAAATCTGTCCAGCGTAAGTTCACGAAACTGCCCCCGCGCGATTACCACAAATCATACAATGAGCGTCTCGACCATCTGAATCTAACAACACTTGAAAATCGCAGGTTGATCGCCTACCTATCCGTCACATATGAGCTTTAAACAACTTGTTTGTTGTTGATGGCCTACAATTTTTTGTTATACGTGGTTGTGAGAGGACCAGAGGCTAGTGGTCGATTGCTGTAAGGACTGACTGCCCTAAATTTTTCTTTTGTAATCGCGTTGTGGATCCTTGGAACTATTTGCCGTGTGAAGTTGTCATGGCATCTTCTCTGGCCAGCGTTAGGAACTTAGTCAGGCGGGTTGACCTTTCAGGGTTTTGTCGAACTTGACCCTCGGTGTGCGCTGCACCGCTGCTCGGTACGCATTTTTGTTTTTAATACCTGCTTGTTTCTAATATCATTTTGTTTTAACCCATCACGCGTTAACTTCGGCTGTGTATATTAGCGGTGTCCCTGCTCTTCACTTTCCGGTTATGACTTCACGACATACATTTTTACTTTACTTTAACCGGTACAATTTTAGCCCTAACACATCCACCTTGCTTTTGATTAGATATTGCATTTGCATGAAACGTTGTATTCGCTTCACAATCATTTTTCTCAGTCGTTGCAAGGGCTCGGGTTTTCTACATAATTTTCGGAATGAAATTAATGAAGGAGTAAAACTATCAATAGTGAAGCAACGGTAGTTGAGCTATCTGCAAGGGACACGCAGAGGTAAAAACAATGGCGATTTTTAGTCAAGCCATTGCTGTGTAAGCGGACTTCTTAGGAATAAAAAACGGTCTTTTGTCTAATTCCTTACGCTGCGAAACATATATTAAAGTTACAAATTTGAAAAGAAACGATTCCACTTGCTGAAAATTGCAGCAGATGGCAACAAATAAAAAAAATAAAAAAAGTGTCTTTTTTAGATCCAAGAAATCCGCTCTCGCAGTATTGGCTTGACAAACTACGCTAATGTGCCCATTACAAAAAAACGTTTCACAATGATGCTGACCGTGATGTTATAGTAACGTATGTACATGAATATTTTATTGCGCCATTGATTAATGTAGTAGGCTGTTCAATTATTAAACATGTTAGCAAGATTACTACTTTGTCAAACATTACGATTGAATATACCATTGAAACCAGAACAGATCATTGTAAACCATTGATTAACATAGACTTACTCAGGATGGTAAATGCAATGAGCAGCAGTTAGAACGTAATTAGCGTTAATCAACGATCCTCCACAGCCGTAAGATTCACCTTCACGACGGTAGCTTGTAGTCAAACTTGCCTGCGGGGGAAAAAAAGTCCATTGCTTGTAACAAATTGGATTCTTGGAAAACTTTTACACGGGTGTAATCTTTGTCAATCGATTCTGATTAACACTTTTATAAAGAATCCATCTAGAGGTATACGCACCATAAACGGATAAGCATTCCTAGGAGCTTCGTTTCCGTTCACAATTCTGATACCTACAACAACAACAATAAAAGTTTAAAACGCGCTTTGATTAATCGTATTTACATGATGTTTAAGAACAAAATTGCGATCAAAGCTTAGAACGGTGTAACATTGGCTTACCAGAATCGTCGTAGTTGGTGTTGTTGAAGTAATACTGCAATAAGAAAGAATTATAATATTTTAAACATATTAAATTTACTAAGCAATTAAACAAACAAATAAAAACTAAAAAGTTAATGTGACAAATACTTTAAACTATTAAAACTAGTTAATTATAAAACTGATAATACAAAAATTAGTTGCTGCTGAATAGGCCATTTATATAAGCTTCGAATGAGTTATGTGTATTATGTGTATTTTGAAATCACTATACTTCTGTGTAATTAAAAAGTGTCCTTCAACAATAAAGTCCCTTGAGAAAACGCACAATAAGCAGTAAATGCGTAATCCTAACTTCCAATTTTCGGTGTTACAAGCTCTGCCTACGACGTTCTGCTTTCAAGTTAATGTTAAAGGACCTACAACAACCAATTTGAGTATTAATGGAGATCCTTTATCTCCAATAATCAAGATGTAATCAACGTATGTATATATATCTTGAGACATTTGAGCAATGTAATTCGAATAAACATCGTATAAATTTAGGTGACCGATGAGAATTTTTCCACTGTACAATGTTTCTTGTGCTGATCCAGTTGCAAAAAAACATGTTCCATTGCAACGTAACGCCTTGATTCCAAGATTTTCCCCATCCAAAAAAATAATAATTTGCCTATAAAATCACCTAAAAACTATCAATACATGACTGTTTGTGTCCATATGCCCGAGGTATGCATTGGTTAGTCGTACAAAAATCAGAAAAAAAATATACTGATATTAGTGTTAAGTGGCCAGCGTGTTCTTTAGGTACAAGGAATGGTATTGACAATTCACTTTAAAGTCAACCAATTTCTAGCACTAAAACAAAAAAATTCACTCCTGTCATTGATGGAGAAACCACAAGTTCATCAACGGTAATACATGATTAAAGCACGATTGGGTGTAGACTTTTATGTAACTTTGTGTTTTTATTGTGACTAAGACAAAAAAAAAATATTGCTTTTGCCGAAAATTAAATCATGTATTCCCGTTGATGAACTTGTGGTGTTTCCATCAATGATAGGAGTGAATTTGATTGTTTTAACCTCAACAACCACAAATAATTGAAGTCTTCAACTTCTAACGTGTGGAAAAGTGGAGTATTTCTTAAATCAGCAATTCATCATCACTAAACATGCGCAATGGCTGTTTGCCGTGACGTCACCATGAGTTAGCCAATGACGAACGAGAACAACGGCTGTTTGGCCGTCTGATTGGACTAGCCCAGTCACGTGATATG